>ML255682.1:22534-136678 GCA_005239495.1 Nicotiana undulata
ATTCCCCCCCCCCCCCCCCCCAACATCTTTTTATAGAGCAAAAAGCACAAACAAGCAACGTTGGGCCTTTTTCCCGTGAGCACTTCGTCTTAGGTTGAGAAACATGTGCCCTTCCTCTTTGTACTTTCAAGATGATATGTATTTATGTTAAGTGTTTATATGTGGACCTGAAAGGGAGGGATAACCTAGTCGAAAGGACCCTCCACTTTCAACCATGAGGTTCGAGTTCAAGTTACCAAGAGAGCCAAGTAGGAATGGGCCATCATTGACTCCTGGGTAGAAGGGGTTTCTAGGAGAGGGGAGGCATTGTCCATATATAAAAGAAGGTTTCTCAGACCATCTTCGTGTGCTATTAATGAAAGCTTTTTACTTATTCACAATTGGTAGTGCAGACCATTCTGTTTCTTAATTTCTCCGGAGCTTTATAATTTTTTGAATCAGAGCTCGACACATCTCTCCTTGCTTCTAATCAATAGATTTGTTTTTTTGGGCAATGTATTTCTTTAAGCCTGAAATTTTACTTTGTCTACTTGTCTGTTTCTACCTTCCATGGTAATTTTCTAGTGTATTTGTTTGCTCTTTTGCACCCATGTCTTCTATATTTTGTTTTCAGGCTGTTTAGTATTTCGCTATTATGCAGGTATAAAGCTGTGGGCATTAGACTAGACTCTGGTGATCTTGCTTATCAGTCATGTGAAGCTAGGAAATTCTTTTGTGCTATTGAGAAAGAATTTGGATTGCCTGGTTTTGGAAAGACGAATATCACAGCTAGCAATGACCTTAATGAGGAAACTCTGGATGCACTAAATAAACAAGTAAGATCATGAGGATTACTACTTGTGCTATGTTATTCTAGTTTTTCATGGTTTAGTCTCTGAATGATTTGTAGTCTAGTGGACATCTCCCTGTCTTTTTATGCTTCACTTTGTTGTTAGCCATTATCTGGATACATACACTCGAAGTGCTCGTATTTTTATCAGCTGAGAATGAATCATTAACAGGAAAATTATCTCTAGCTTGAATGTATGAAGTCGGCTTAAATAGCCCCCTCATGATTTTGTGGACACAAATAATTCTTGTAGAAATAAAGCAATAACCTCCTTAGTGGTAGATAAAAGCACATCCCCACTTACTCGTAGTTAATGGAATTGTTGAAAGACCAAATCTGCCTACATTGGACTATGGAGGCGTGACTACTCTACCTAACTTGATGTCTTTTCATTATCGAACCCTCAAATTATTTGAGTTTATAGCCTGAATGTTGGTTCTCATACCCCTGTTGACTTTCATTTTTCTCCATCAGGAAAGCTGCATCAACTAACTTATTTTCTAAACAGGGTCATGAAGTTGATGCATTTGGTATTGGAACTCATTTGGTTACCTGCTATGCTCAAGCTGCTCTTGGTGTTGTTTTCAAGTTAGTTGAAATAAACAATCAGCCTAGGATCAAACTTTCTGAAGATGTGTCAAAGGTCTGCTGAAGCTATGGATATTCATTTGGCATTTAGATTCAGTGCAGAAGTTCATAATTTTTTTGTTTCTAGGTCTCTATTCCATGCAAAAAGCGGTGTTATAGATTGTATGGGAAGGAAGGATATGCCCTTGTAGACATAATGACTGGCGAAAATGAGCCACAGCCTAAGGTGATTTATGAGGCTTGCCTTGTTGAGCTATTAGTACTTCTTCCTCATATTTCTTCCTTTTATCAATATTTATTTAGAAGTTTGATAATTTTTGTGGTTACAAAAAAGCAGATAATGGACAATTTTTTTCCTGCAATTTGACAGGTAGGTGAACGAATTTTGTGCCGCCACCCATTTAGTGAATCTAAAAGGGCATATGTGGTGCCCCAGCGTGTTGAGGAGCTTTTAAAGTGCTTTTGGCCTGGAAATTCAGGTAGGAGTTGTGATCTCTCCAAATGTATTTACTTTTTTAGTTTGAATTATTTATTTTCTGCAAAAGCATGACCGTACTTTGCCGTAAATTCCAAAATATGTGTTGGAAGAGTATGTTGGCGACATTTTTAAGTTCCAGTGACATGGAAAAGTTACTACTTGTGCTTAGAACTGCTTGAACATACTTTTTACGACATTATCCAGTTTGATCACCTTGGTTTAAGCTTCAAAACAACCAAACCATTTACTTTTGAGGAGGCTTTAATGATTACCATAGGGAAACCTCCGCATCAGCTGCCCCTATTGTTCATACAAAATGTTGAATAACAGATGTTGGTTTGTCATTTCTGAAGATAAAACAAGAGAAGAACTTCCTCCGTTGAAGGAGATCAGGGAAAGATGTATTGAACAACTGGATAAAATGCGACCAGATCACATGAGAAGGCTGAACCCAACACCTTATAAGGTAAGAACCAAATGAGAATGGCAACTTCCACAAATTCTGCAGATTCAATGAATCTTGACTGAAGCATTGTTTTTCATTTTTGCTGAGCAGGTAAGTGTAAGTGCAAAGTTGTATGATTTCATCCATTTCCTCTGGCTAAATGAAGCACCTGTCGGCGAGTTGCAGTGACCATGAATGAATAGTTTGAGGACTTAAACTGGAACATCCTTTGGTTGAAAATAGTCTTGCTAGGTTTTCAGCAATGTGTACCTTTTTCGTCAGTGTAGTCTAAAACTTTACATAAAGAAACCAACCAATGGAAAGTACTTTTCTTCTTTTTCTTTCTGATGCTGTTAAGAGTCAAATGTATAAGCTTTCTTGGAAATTTGTAAAAGTCAATGAAAGTGTGGCTGTTTTTCTTCCGCTTGCTTCTTTTTACCATTTCGTTGCCTCAATGAAATCCTTTCTCAAAGACGCGGGGATAAAGCAGAATGTGATGTAGGGGCACAAAATATTGTTATGACTAAGATAAGTGTGACTAAATTCAGTGACTGCAAAATGTTTCAGTTGATTTAGTTAATGAAAATAATTATGGAATTTCATTCCTATGAAATTGCTCTGCTAGTTCCGATGCCAACTAGACATTTTTCTTATTATTTACACGAGACATCACAATAATGGTAGTATTAGACTTGCTAGAATGAGACGATCAAATCCTTAAGCTGCACCCACCCGTAGGCACATCTATCCCGGAACTTCTGTACGGTTGATGCTGCTGCTTCAACTGCGGGTCGTATCCTAGCAAGCTCCTTCTCTACTTGTATTCTCATGTTACTCTCTACCTGTCACACAAAAGACCATTTCGAGATTAGCAACTTATTTACCGGAGGGGAAATACCATTTTGACGAATTCACAGACTGGGCTAGAGACAACCTTATCTATGCAGCGAACAGTGTCTAAGACGTAGCAGAAATAAGCAAGCTGTCTGTAAAGATCTGCTTCCGTATACTGCCAGGGTGCATTGTACAAAAAATTTATCAGTAACCAGCTAAAACGATACTGCAGGTTAACAACTGAGGAATCAAGGTATATATCAGAAAGTAAACCTGTCTTAATAAATGCCCGTTACAACGGGGATAATTTGGACAAACAGTTCCCCTCTCAGAGTCCCCAATTACTCGCAGGTTCAGACTACGAGTTGTGTAGTTGCAAGTTTCGTCATCGCACTGAAACGAATAAAATGGTCTAATTAGACTATTGATGTCTAGCAAGCTCGTCAGAGCAATAGTTATGAAATATAAAAAGAATATACCATCATCACTCCTTTATAGTATGTTGAGACAAAGCCTTCTACTTGCCTTTTAACCTGTCAATGATGGCATTACAACATCAGTGTAAAGCATAGATGTATCAATCGGCCTGTCACTAGTTATATAGTAGCATATATATGTAAATCAACATAGAATTTCTTTTCTTTTTCAGTCAAAAGAACAAGCAAATAAAACAAAGCAAAAATATCCTTCAAGTGACATTTTTTCAACGCACTGATATAACTTAAAAAAGATGACGATTGCCACAAGAGAGGAAATCATGGAAATGAAAGGTAGATAATGCAAGAAAATGAGACTGATACCAAGGAATCAGGGGAAAGTCAACAATACACCAAGAGAGAACCACAGAAGTAAACGTTTTGAATGAGAGAATCTAGAGATGAGATCGTGTTAGCACTTCATTGCCATCTATACTCCTAGCGGGAAAGAAATAATATCAGTTGGGAAGAAAAATGGAAGGCACTAAGGCACTTTTCCATGATTATATGTTTAAAACATTTTGGACAGTACGGAACAGTTGAAACTCAAGACAGTACCTGGTTTGCTATCAACGCCGGTGATATATTCCCCTCACTCTCCTCTGGGCATTTGGGACAGCTAAATCTTTCCCAGAACTTGCCGGGAGCCCCTTCTACTTGCAGGTCTGCTGGCTTTTGATTAATTGATGAACATATAGAACTAAATATAGGTGTGCACTCAAAAGAGCCGGAGCAGCTGGGGCATGTCAAAGTCAAAGGCTCACAACCCCGATATCTGCATTTAGGATTGTCCGAAGAAAATTATGTTTCTTTCTTGAATGTTCATATAGCACACAAGATAGCATTTTAAAATGTAAACTCAAACTGAGTGAGACTAGGGGGAAATATATATATATATATAGAGAGAGAGAGGTGAAGCAGGAAAAAAAGGTGTGAAAGGAAACTGATACGATAAAGCAATAACTAGTATGAATTAAAGTAAATGAAAGGAAAACATCTTCAACCTGTACTAAAGATAAAAGGAAAAACTAAACTTGTTTTTTTCCTTTCAATTAAAATGAAGCCTAAAATTCATTTTATTATAACTAGTGAAACGCTTTAGATGATTGAGAAAAAATGCCGCTTACACCCTCCAAAAGCATTTTGTGATGTATCTCTCGAAAAACAAATGCATGATCATGCATCGAGTTTATTAAATTGTTAGAACACTTCTCTGAAAGAAATTGATACCTCTCTTCATCATCTGCTGCACACAAAAGCAAGTTTGAGGGATCATCATTGACGGCTTCACTTGATTTATTTTGGAACTGACCAAAAAAGCCAAATCAGTAAGCTCTTTGTCAAGACTATGCCATGTTGAAATAACATCAGTTTTGAAAAGTTGCCTACCCTGGATGAATCTAGACCTAAGCAATCAGCCAGACGTGCCGGGCTAGTACCCTGAATTGATGCACATAGACGAGATATTACAGGATGTATCTGTGACATTGAAAATGGTTCACAGTTAGGTGGAGTGATGAATATGCACAGCATAAGAAACCAACACTAACCCAGTAAAATTGAAGATCAATATAAGTACACTGCAAAGACCTGTTGTGCAAGGTAATAATCAATGTCAACTATCCAGTTTCCATTGTCTCTTTTCAGTTCATCTGGATGCCTTGCCCGCTGAGCAATCCCCACAGAGGTACTTGAACCATTCCCCTGCAAATGTGTGAAAGAACTGCATTTTTAAGTCAACAGAAGCGAAAAGAATAAGCAGGATTTAATCAATGACCCAATAATAGGAAATAGACCTGCTCACAGCAGATGACATATGGTACTGTATCACCAGCAGAGCAACCAGTGACATAGCCACTTTTCTTCAACCTAAGTGCTACCTACAGGAGACGTAGAGGACGATAATGTTAAATCTTAGTTTGAAATTAAGCTAAATGGTGACAAATCATGGCAAAGATGAGATGATTAGTGTGATACAGTTCCTTAGTCTGAACATGAATTGATCAAAGAAGTTTTTGTACTTACTTCAACATGAGGTTGACTTTTAGCATCAGGATAGGCTTCAGGTGGTTTAGTTAACGATTTGGTGATCACGTATTTTTCCAGTTCAATTTGCCCATTCCTCATATCCTCTTGTACCTGCAGTAGAACAGAGAAATTCAAGGATAATCACAGTAAGTTGGTATTAGGACCAGTTCACAAAAATAAAACTAAATTGTGCTGATTGCCTCTCCAGGTGCTAACAAACTAACAGTAGCAGCTGGACTTTCCCTCTACTAGAATGAAGAAGACTGGCTGTAGATAAAGATTCCAGGCAGCACATCAAATTTTGGAACAATGCACTAGCAAGAAAATAGCTGAGATGCACAGAGGATGTATGGTAGAAAGCAGTAGCCGCTCAATGATTGAGGCAAAGAGGGGAGGGGGAACCTACTTTATAAAGGTGGAACTCCCTAAAGAGAAGCCACAAGCTCAAGCCGTTCCTGGAAATAGTATCAATTCTAAAGTGTATAACCTATAATATAAACTAAACTGTGCTCATTATGAAAACTTGAGGAGCCATTCAGTTCCTGGTTTATGATTTTCCATATCATTGAGAATGTTACCTTCATAAGTGCATTATGTATTGATTCAACAACATCTTCACAGGACCTGCAACCATTAGAGACAAGTAAATCATTCAGTACTGAGCAAATCACATATATGAGGATATAAATAGGAGAAAGAAACAAGTTCACAACAAAATGTACCCGCCGGACAGTATTTGGCTCAGGCAAAAATCTCCCAGTTCCTTTGACAGCAAACTCCAGTCACGACGCACCATATCAAGACCTTTTTTCTCAATGACCTACACCAAAGAGTCAGTAACATGGAGTAGTTAGGGAATTATTTGAAAGAAGTTCAAAAGGATTTCAACTTTAAGTAGCATGCAGTAGCTACCTCATAGGGTCTTCCGTCCTTAAACTGCACTTTTACAGCTGCATATTTCTTTTTCTTGAGAAGCAGCATTCTCTTGTACAGACCATCAAGATCAATCTCTAAGCACCTATATTTCTTGTTAACCTATAAAAGAGGAGGCACCTTAACGTGATGAATTCTAGTTGATTTAGAAGATAATTAAACCTAGCAGATCAATTTCCAAGAATCTATCTTCTCGACAAACAAGAGAGTATGCATTTTTGCATATCGTATC
This sequence comes from Nicotiana undulata, assembly GCA_005239495.1. NCBI lineage: Eukaryota > Viridiplantae > Streptophyta > Magnoliopsida > Solanales > Solanaceae > Nicotiana > Nicotiana undulata. The sequence goes on from ML255682.1 coordinate 29,378, forward strand.
ATTTCATGGTAGAGCACAAAATAATTAGAACAATGTTTAAGTTTACGCCATTCTGGCCAGTAAAATTATGTGCAGATTCCATTTCTGCTTTCAAGTTGGTTGGATGTCTTTTCTTGCGATGTTGATTTATGATATATAATGAGTCTAACAACTGTGAATAAAAGCACAAAAGGCTTATTTGATCTCCCTATGAACACAAATATATAGACGAATTCATTGTTCTAGTGTCAGTATAACTACTACATTATATCCCTATGGTGAGGCTGCAACTAGACAAGGTCTCCTTACAAATATATCAGTATGTACAATCTTAAATCCTTAGGTAATAAATATCTAATATAACGCAATGAAAAATGCTTTGCTCGTAAAGAAAAGAAAGGTAAAAAAGTGCAAGTGCTATCATAGGATAGTGAGACAAGAAGAAGGTTTCTGCAGTACATGAGGTAGAAAGTACAAGTTTCTTTATTTTTCTTTAAGAAGTCACCCGACATACAGAATTAATCCCAAAAGAAAGAAAGTATGCAGCCAATACTAACCTCTTGAATAACTTTGGCTGCTATTGCTTTGGCTTTTCCAATGTCATCAAGTCCACTATAAATCATAATTGAGTCTGTGTCACCATAGATAACCTGATTCATAAAAGAACAATGGGTTCAAGGATCAATTTTGACAAGTAAGCAGGATAAGCAAATACAGCAAATTGCACAAGAAGAAAACCTCCAGGTTTAGTGAAGTCTGAACTAGGTCAACAGTACTCTGTAGAATTTCCCTTCCCTACAAAACAAAATAGAGATGTCAGACATGCAGTCATAATCTGCTTAAATAAAACATACAACAGTTTAGGAAAAGTGAGCTTCCTACTTGTGAGGTTATAAGCTCGGCTAACGACTTCGCATAGAATCTGGAATTGGAGAATCCTAGGCATCCATACATACTGCAGAAAAATTTATCACCTCAGGAAAAACATCTTCCAATAATATGATAATGATGCATCAAGTAGCACAAGTATATACGATGTGCCTGTGTATATAACAAAAACAGGCTAAGACCTGTTTGCTGTAAGCTTCAGAGCTTGTTGCTGTATGTCAAATTGTTGGGCCTTGAGGCCAGATGCTGTTTTTAACCATGACTTGACCATTCTTCTCCTCTCGACCAAATTCTTAAGCAACTGCAAGATTCATCGCAAAAAGTCATGAGTATGTATCACCTTCAAATTTTGTCTGGAGCTGTACAATTACTTCTATCTGCAAGTAACCATAGACTTAAAAAGAAGTCTTGATTTAACCGAAGAAAGACCAGCTCAAAGTGCGATGGAATATTGAATCAGTATTTTGAATAAAACCAACAAAAATTCGCATACACAGAGCACGTGTATGTCGAATTGTGCTTCAGAGTAAAACTTAAGGCACCAAATAACCCTTAACTTTTTTGGGGTGAATTAGCCAAGGCATTCACTTAATGATTATAGAAGATCAGGAGATGCAAAATCGTTTAGTTTAATTATTTCTCAGAAGCCAATTTGGAAAATTTGCTCTTTCTTCCAAATTCTACTCAGGGAGTTACGAAAATATGCAATAGACTGTGCTTACCTCTGGTAGAAGTCCCGTCCTTTTACTTGACGGTAAGCGAGGAACTGATCCGTCCAGAGACCTTTCAACTGTTGTGAAACAAATATTGTATTCCTGTAGAGGAAAAGAAATAAAGAGGAAATTAAAGTATAAAACTTGCAATATCAGATAAAAGGGTTTGTTCGAGCAATTGACATCACTTGGCAATAAATAAATGAAAAACTGAACCTTCTAACCAACCTAGTAGCTCACATTGTAGCAAAAGTTCAGGTAATGCTCCCTCTTTCAAAAGAAAAGAGGGCAGGGGAGGAGAAGGAATGAGGGGTAAATATGAGTGAGGGAATGAGAAAAATGTATTAAAAATAACCAACCTGAATAATGGAAGGGTATAGACTGTTGAAGTCCAGTAGCAGAATGTACTTATCATATAAACCTCTTTTTGGCTCCAAAACTAATCCACCTGAATAGGAAGGCCCTTTTTTTGTTTTCCCATGTTGGACATCTGGAATCCCACTTTCAATATTCGGATCATCAGCATCAACAGGAACAGTTTCTTTTCCCTCATCGCCGTGGTTCAACTTTCGTTTTGTAATTTTAGATTCTCTTGCATGAGAGGAAAATTTGTCTGGCACTATGAACTTCTTGGCATGGAATGCATGCAACAAGAGGTACTCTACTCTTTGGGCCCTAGCACCCTGAAATAAAAAGATAACGTTGACTATACCCCAATAACATCCACAAAGTTGTCTCATAAACATGAAGTAGGTTTTTTAACAATTCACCTGTAGAGTTTTCCCCCAAAGATTACCACTGATATTGGTCAACTGACGAGTTAGGGGAAGTATACTTAAATGAAACATGAGTTCCATTGATAACCATGCATCAGTTTCTCCGCATTCAATCTGCACAGATCACAAATGCCCGAAAGGATATCAGTTCTGTGTGTGTATTAGAGAGTCAACAACTTCATTTCAGAAGGACGAGATAAGGCACAGGCTTAAAGATTAACTAGAAATGAATTAGAAAATCCAAAGTTGCAAAGCAACTGATCCTTGACAATCTGTTAGGAAAAAGATCATACTTCTAGTTTATTCAGGTATGTAAACTGCATAAAAGCGTGCTTATGTTATATTTCTTCTGCAAGTGAACTTCATTATTATTTTGTTTCTAGCTGATGAAAAGCCCATCAGCAGTAATTTCCGTTGGTTATGGAGTGGTACAATGGATTCCAAACTTCGTTCAGCAAGACAATAAATGGCACAATGCAATCTATTATGCCATGGGTTAATAATTCTCTTGTTGTTGAGAGAAAATCCCATACTAAACCTAAACAACAGATAACTCTCTCTATGCTAATAAAAATGAGAGCAATAGGATTTGAAAAGTTGATAAACCAGAATCAGAACCTACAAGTTCCACAAGTGAATCAGCAGCCTGAAACATTCGTGGCACATCGTGTGGAGAAATCTCCTTCCTATCCTTGTTCAGTTGAGTCTTTGCGAGTTGTGTCAATGAATAGCTAACCTGAAATTGGATATAGTTAAACCAAATGTTACGTGAGTCAAAAAGTTATAGGTAGTTATCCCAAATATAGCTTAACAAATCGGAATTCTACCTCTTTTAATAATTCACGAGAAGATAAATAGGTATCGCATAGGAGACGCCCAGCAATACAAGACATGATCCCTGGACTTGCTCCTGAGCCAAAAATTGTATTGCCCTTGGTAAGTTTTGGCATGACAGAACGCTTAAGGCGACCTATTTTTGACCACATACTGCTTGGGACTTTGCAGACCTGCAAAAAATCAAATAATATATAGCAGCCAAGCAACAATAAGCAGGCAGCCATATCCTATATGTTTGATTCACAGAATCAAGAACTACTGAAAACCTTTAATTTCTTATTCCAAGAAAACTGCAAATTCATAGCATTTAAAGCTAAGCATTAATCTGAAAATTTCAATACCTTTGTTAAGATTCAAAATAGAAACAGAAGATTCTGCTGAATCATGTCTTCTCTAATTTTTGAGAAATTACTACTATGAAAGGTGGAGCCAATTAAATATATACAAACCTGAACTCTGTGAAGAAGAACATCCAAGTCAAAGCCAGATATATTATGGCCAATAAGCACGTCACTGTCCAGTTTATGCAACTCGATCATCAACCGGTTCAATAATGCTCTTTCACTGGTATTCAAAGAGAGAAAGCAACACTTAGTAACTCAAGGGAGAAACAGATAAAGGTATAGATAATAACATGATTACCCCAATGAACTTGCCTGCTCTCGGAACTAATAACATTTGATCCAGCTTTTGCATTTCTCTCTGCTGCTTCCTTTGTAAATCCCATAGGAAATATGCCTCCCTCAAGCTTACGCACAACAGTAAAATGAGAAAGCATCCCTGGCTTTGTCCAATCAGATGTTAACATGGGGACATCAATCTGCAAAATGAACATATGCTTTCTTTAGTGAAACTTCAAGGAAATTCTTGTCAAGCAGTTTATACATGAAGCAAACTAAAAGTGTCTTTTCCTTGGCCTAGTACCCGCTCTAACATTCTTATTTTACTGATCACCAAGAAAGGATATTAATTTCAGAAGTGCAATTCAAAATTACCTCGTGAATATGTGCATGTGTGTTGCGAGTTGATTATCTGGGTGTGAAAGAAGATAGCACACCCTAATACATCAGAATGCAACTCATTTGTGTGATTATGATACAAGTACAGTTTCACTCCGATCATCATACAAGTAAATGATGAAGGGCTCCCTATTTTACCATCATGTGCGTCATACAAGATTGACCAAGCCATAAAAATCCCAAGTAAACTGCAAACATTTAACTACCTCTAGGAAAAAGACCCTATGTGAGCTGAAAGATACTCCGCAACCTAAATCTCGTTTTCCTCGACCTGATTTACCATAATTACTTCATAACTCATATTCATGTAGAGACTAAATTCCAGACGCGATGCACTAAAGATATCCGGACCCCGCGCATAGCGGGAGCTTAGTGCACCAGGCTGCCCATGCACTAAAGATATTACAGATGGCAACTCAGGTATTAAACATGGTTGAGGTCCATTTACCTTTTTAAATGCATGGCATGAGTTCAATACCATCAGAAGATCCAATAATTCCTTTTACTATAAAAAAGAAGAAAAATTTGCCTTCTGAAATCCTAAAAGCAAATGTCTTTGATCAGACCGTGATTGGTAAAATTATTAGACTCATGGACTTTACCTTCGCATTCTGACAGCAAATGACAGATGCAGAGACAATTTCATTTATGTTTTGCTTCTCGTTGATGATAGTTTTCAGATTTATTGATGTAACAACCACTGGAGGAATCTCAGCGACATTCTTAGAGGACGTGGAGACTTGAATGTCCTTTGGACTATCTACTATGACCTCGAATTTACACCAGCTCACCTGTGTAGATCAAAAAGTTCAGAAGTATAGACCAGGTGACCCACCTGAAGACAAATTAGGGGATTTAAAACTGCTTTGATGGCCTTACACGTTGAGGAATAGGACAACCAGAGAACTTCAAAATTGATAGCCATGAGGGTCCTTTTATTTTCCTCTTGATCAGGAACAGCTCCATTGCACTGCAAATAGTAAATGCTGGTTGGATCACATCACATAGGCTCAAGAGATTCGAAGCAATCAGAAGTGAACAAGGAAATATCCAAATATTGATGCACTAGAGAGGGGTGTGAGGTCTTTATGTATAACTGATGGATGCACAGCTGGAGCCACATTAAGGCAAAATGCAAAAAAAATATTGGTCTTAAACTCTTTCAATTAATACTTTCTACTAAAAAATGCAGCACCCAGTTGAATTGATATAACAAGTAGTCACTTTTTGCAATTGAAGCTCTTTGTAAAGACAGATATCATACACATTAGAAAACCGTGAATGCATAGCTTGTAAACTTGAAAAGTCCTCCGAAACATACCTGGAATGAGTACCAAGCAAAGCACTAAATTTTTCTCCCTTGAGATCTGATGGAAGTGGTGGATCCTGGAAGGTATGGCAAGACAAAATTCAAAACAGGTAACTCGAAGACATGACACCAAAATGTAACTTAACAGAGGAAATCTGGAAGATAGTTTGAATTGGAATTAGAGAATCCAAAATGTTTTGGCTAGAGTAAGTTATTTAATATTCTAACTACTAAGTAAAACATACAGAAATGACAAATGTACCTTGAATGGATAGTTCATCTTAAGGACAAAATTCTCCCCACGAGGTACATCAGATCGTTCAAATGCATAATTTCTCTGCAAATGTAGCAGAGGAACGCAATGAATAACAAAAGGAAGAGAAAGAAAAGAAAACAAGAATATTGCAAGTTGCAGTTACAATTTACAGAACAAATTTGCAAGTAATTCCGCTTCAAACCTTCACTGGTGCCATGCTAAAACTTGAGATGTTATGTTCTAGTAGCTTATTTCTACATTCGGCCTTCAATCCTGATGCCATCTCCTGGAGGCAAATATGAGAGGGGAAGAGTGAGCAAATGAGCAATATGTAGAAAAACTACAAGTACATGAAAGGAGAAGGCATCTCAAGATATTACGTGCAACTGACTGCGGAAGTCAGAGGGAGAAATTCGAGACTCTTCTACATCTCTAGAGAGATTTGAGATTGTGTCAGTACAAAATACAGAACCATCTGGAATAGCATAAACACATCGCTGCATGTTCTTCACAACGATACAGCAGCTATGGTATGTACCTCCAGCTTTCACCTAAGCTCAAATAACAGATTTCATCTGTCAGCTATCAAAATATATGCTATACTGTTCAATTGTCACTTTCAGATTGATCATACAAACTTCCCAAGCCCCAATACTGAATAAAGTCCTCTAAGCAACAGTTGGCTGTGTAGTGGTATAATCTTCAGGTAGAATCAAATATATTTAAATCAGTATAAAGAAAGAGTAAATAAACAAAAGGTTTTGGAAGTACCTTCCCAAAGAGATAAAGATTGCCAGCATTTGCACCGTACAGCTCCTCGTGGGCATCAAGTATGAAGAAAGGTAATGATCCATCAGAATCCAACTCAAAATCTGTTTTCTCTTCTGTGTCCACAAGTTTTGCCCCCGAATCATTGCAGTTCGAAACTCCACTACCCGCATTTCTTACAGCCTGCCATCCAGCCGTAGCACTCAAGCCTGAATCCTTTACCTCTTTTATTTTTGCATTGAGTGCAAACACCTTCTCTTCCACCAACGGCTCTGACTTCACTTCAGCACAATTTACTACAGTTTCATTAACCAAATCACCTGATTCTACCACTTTCTCCCGCTCCAATTCACCATCTAAAACCTCACTGTCTCGAATATCTTTAGCTAAATCTGATATAGTCTCATCATTTTGAACAGTAACACTCTTAACTTCCTGCTTAACCATGAAATCGACATTTTCTACTACAGGCTTCTCAATTTTGACATTCAAGGAGTTGGAATTAACAACTGAACTCCTCGAAGCCTGCAATGATTTAGAGTTAGAATTTACCCTTCGCCTTTGCTCTCTATCAGCCTCATCAGGAGCGAATTCAGCTATAACATCATCTACGATGCTATCACATGACAAATTCCTCGCCTTTTCGTCTCTCTTAAACACTGAAGAGGTAAACAAACTAGAAATTCTTTGCTTACCCATCAATGCCGCAGCAGCTGAAAGAGCTGCCGATGGCTTTTTAGTAATTTGCTGCTTCTTCTCCGATGCCTTCCTCTTATTCTTCGGCTTCTCATTCTCTCCGTCTGATCCGTCGGAAGATAAAACGCCGGCAACTGACCAATCCTCTTCCTGGCCTTCATCTCCGTACCCTAAACCGTTATCATCAACGATAAATCCCCGAGCCGCTTCACGGCGCTTAGCAACTATGTCATTGTACTCGTCGTCCTCAACTACATCGTAAATCGGTTCTTCTATTTTGACCTGTAAACCGCCGTTTTCAGTGGACCGACGACCACCGCTTCTGAGAGCTTTGATCCGCTCGAGCGCCTCTGCTCTTTTACCACCGCTCGTTTTCCTGCTCGAGCGCCTTCCTTCGACTGTTGGCTGCTCCTCCGACATTTTTTTTTTGTGTGTGCCCTGTAAGCTGAAATTGTCTCGCTTTGAGATCTGAAAATGAGGTTGAAGATGATGATGACAAAAATGGCGGGAACGTTTTGTTTTCGCGCCGAAATACAGAAAGCCCTATTGGGCCTCCCAGCTTCAAATTATTGGACCGGACTGTGAAGTCATCCCGATTCAAAAGTAGCCACAATTTAAACTGTAGTATAATATACTGAACTTCCAGTATAATATATTAGAAGTTCATCAGTGGCGGTAGGGGTATTCATAAAAGTCGAAAAATCAAACCAAACCGAAAACCAAACCAAACCGACCAAAAAAACGATACATTTTAGGTTTGGTTTGGTTTTGATTTTGAAGTTTAAAAATCGATCAAATTTGATTTGGTTTTGGTTTCAATCAAAAAATAACAACAAAAAAAAAATCAAACCGACTATAAAAGTAGTTATTTAAATTTATTATTACACCTATATATATGTATATTTTTTATATAAAGTTTCTAAAATATTATGGTATATATTAGTCATTTATATTTTTAGGCTAGTTCTTTGCTATTTAATAATCTAATTCTTTGTCTTTTCATTCTAGTTTGATTGGTAATTTTCTTTCGCTAAGTATACAAAAATTTATTTCATGCCAAAAATAAATCGATTTTTAATTGAGTACTTAAATTATTCATCAAAAAACCGATTTAATTGGTTTGAATTGGTTCCAATATTTAAAAAACCGACTTACTTGGTTTGGTTTCTTTTTCGGAAAAAAACGAACCAACCCGAACCATGAACACTCATAAGTGGCGGATCCAGGATTTTATGCAAGCGGGTTCATTCTTAGACTTACATAATTTTAGTCGTAAAATAGTAGTTGTCAAGTGGGTTCGAATAAAATATTTATACAAAATTTAAGCTGCTTTAATCATTATTTATACATATACACAGGATTATTTTTGCTGAAGCGGGTTCAGCTGAAACCGCTCGGCTCCACGTGAGTCCGCCACTGAAGACCATACATAGGTGCTCCAATCTCTAGTATATTATGCTGGAACTTTTCGCGTGTTGGAGTTCCAGCATAATATGCTGGAAATTCATACACATGTGCCTCAATCTCCAGTATATTATGATGGACCAGTCGGTGTTGCAGCATAATAGTGGCTATTTTTCAATGACATTGCAAACTGATTATTTTTTAATGACCAGTACGAAAACTGGCTAGCCCGTGCTATTTTTACAATATCTTCGGAGCAAGTGTTCACGGATGCTATTTAGAGATTAGCGAGTACTTATTTTGTCCTGAAATTTTAAATGAAAAAATCTTAATTTAAGGACAAGTCGTGACACTTTTATCTCGAAAAATTGAAATAGGATTAGCCTTTGGGAGTGGCTACCCGATGTCATTTCCACAATACCTTCTCTTGTCAACCCCATTTAGGGTCTATTTGGAAAGCCATGTGTAATTACTCGATAGTGTAATTATTGAGGTAGTAATTACAAATCCTTGTAATTACACAGTATATTAATTACAATACATGTATGTTTGCCAAAACGTAATTACAATGTAATTTTCATTGTCATATTTGGTTGGACAAGTGTAATAAATTAGTTAAATATTTTTTGTTAATTAACATATATACATATTTTACTGTGCGACATATATATATATATATATATATATATATATATATATATATATATATATATATATATATATATATATACTAAAATACTAAATTGTTCATCAGATGATGGTTCACGGAAGACGCCATGATTTTTCCTAGTCGAATGTATATTTTATAGTGTTTTGCTTGTTTGCCATCACTTGTAAAATTCAACATATGTTTCTTTTGAGATGACTTTAACAAATATGAAAGTTTAATTTTAGCTGAATATGATCTATAGATTTAATAAAAGTGAAATAAGATTAATAATCTGTTTGACCAAGCTTTATTTGGGCCAAAAGTGAAATATTAAAGTTAGTATATAATGAGAAAAAGGAGTAATTTAATTGTCCTTGTATTAGAGATTCCTTTTTATGTCAAACATTTTTATGAGAGTAAATGGAGCATATCAATATTATTATGTGAAATAAGAAAATCAAATTAATTGGCGGGGTCTAATTTGTTCTCGAGGTTACAATCATAAGTAACAGGCAAACAGCACAATAGGATGAAAAAGAGCAGGCCATCCATTGAGATTCTTAATTATTTCCGCTTTATTAGTTGCTAAAAATAGAACATTCAAAACCAAAGCTATAATGATTTCTTCATGTGTAGTTTTACAAAGTACTCGCTCCCTCCGTTATAAAGAGAAAAATAATTTTTTGTTTTGTTTTGTCTTAATTACTGATTTCAAATTATTTTTCAAAACCAGCAAGACTATGTATCAATTAATATGTATTTCAAAATAAATTATACATTTTATTTATTATTTCTTAAGGGGTGTACAAAGTCGACAAGTAAAAGTGAATAGAGAAAGTACAAAAATCTACTGATGCACGTTTAGATACAGTTTTTTAATATCCTCGTATTATCGCCAACCAAGTGCAACTCACTCAACAAATTAAAAACTTCGGGGTCGTCCTTGAGGAGATGAGGATGTCCTGCAACTTAACAAATTAAATAATGTTAATTAGAAGAATGTCATTGATCTCCAAAGAAATGGAAAGAAGATACTAAAGTTGTTGAATCAGCTATAAACCCACGTCCATTCCGTCAAGTATCAACAGATAGAAAATAATTTACTCGACTTTCGTACCCTCGTACATATTGTTAGCTGTCATAGATAGCTTGAAAAAGAAGACATGCAGATGAAGGCCACACTCAAAAGGAAGAGACCTATGTATATTGAAGAAGAACAAAATGATACAAATTCGGTTACTTAATCAGAGTGTACAGTGTATTTATACATCTACAGTATAACTAATTTCTAATTATTGTACTAATTAACTCCTAACTATAATTATTCAGTTAACTACACTTAACTTATCAGCTTGGTCATTAGCGTTAGTCAACACTCCCCCTCAAGCTTATGGTTTATACACAGTCTTCACTCCTAACTTGTTAAGCAGTTGATCACGTTGAAACTTCCCCAAACTCTCTATAAGTAGATCTGCTAGCTGGTCTTTAGTATGCACATAATGTGTCTTCAACAGTCCTTCACATATTTTTTCTCAAACAAAATGACAGTCAACGTCAATATGTGTAGTCCTTTCATAAAAGATATGGTTGGCTGCTATTTGTATGGCAGCCTTCACATATCAAACTTATAGATTGTTGAATCTTCACTCCAAGTTTCTTGAATAACCCTATTATCCAGGTGACTTCAGCAACACATTTAGTCATACTCCGAACTCAGCCTCAGCAGAACTTCTAGACAAAGTCATTTGTTTCTTTGACTTCCAAGACACTAGTGCATTTCTAAATTTAACTAAGTATCCAGTTACTGGTCTCCTTGACTTTATACAAGATCCCCAATTAGAGTCACAATAGGCAATCAGCATGTCTGCACTCTCTGCAATCATAAGTAGCCCCAGTCCTGGTGCTTGTTTGATATATCTGACTACTCTGAGGGCAGCTTCCATGTGTGATACCTTGGGACAATGCATATATTGACTTAGAACCTGTATTGCAAAGTCAAGATCTGGTCTGGTCATGGTGAGATATAACAGCCTTCCAACAAGCCTCTGATAACAGCTAGGATCTTTGAGCTCCTGATCACCCTCTTGTTTGGAATACTGAATACACTTGTCATACTCTACATAAGTGAGTTTTTTATTCAGCTCCAATGGTGTGCCAGGAGGCTTTTCTCCACCTAAACTTGTTTCAGATATCAACTCAAGTGCATATTTTCTTCGACACATAAGAATGTCTTCCTTTGATCTGGCAAACTTAATTCCTAGGAAAACTTTCAACTCCCCTAAGTCCTTCATCTTGAACTTCTTTTGCAACTCTGCTCTTGTGTTATAGAGTGACTTATCATTGTTCCCTGTGATCAACAAGTCATCCACATACACAAGGATGATAATTGTGTCACCATTGGCTTCTCGGATGAACAATGAATAGTCATAATGACTTTGTTTGAACCCCATCTGCCAACTTCATGTTCCACCGTCTCGGTGCTTGTTTAAGACCATATAAGGACTTGTGAAGTTTGCAAACCTTCTTAGTCTCCCCCTGGCTTGCAAACCCCCATATGGAATATGCATATACACTTCTTCAACCAAATCACCATTTAGAAATGCATTGTGCACATCCATCTGGTAAATCATCCAGTGCTGAGATGGAGCAAGAGCTACAATAGACCTAATTGTGACCATTTTAGCCACAAGAGAAAAGGTTTCACTATAGTCTAAACCTTCTTTTTAGTTGTAGCCTTTGGCAACCAGTCTGGCCTTGTATCTTTCAACCTCTCTTGAGGCCTTGTACTTGACTTTGAATATCCACCTGCAACCTATAAGAGTTTTTCCAGGAGGTAAATTAACTATGCTCCAGGTTTTGTTTTCCTCCAGTGCTGCAATCTCCAACTTCATAGCCTCTACCCATCGACGGTCAGTGACTGCCTTAGTAAAGGACTAGGTTCAGAACCAACTGAATAGGCAACCAATGCTCTACTATATGAGGGAGTTATTTGAGAATAGTTGACATAAGCAGAGATATGATAAGAACACCGAGCAACTTGGGACTTCACCACATAGTCTTGCATCCATATGGGAGGTTTGTTGGTCCTGGAGGAGCAACATTAGGTGAGGTAACCATTGCACTAGGTGCTGCAACATCAGGATCAACTTTAAGTGGAGTATCACCAGGAGCTACATCATTTGTGATATCACCTTCAGGAGTTGAAGAGGGGGAAGGAGTGGTCACAGGAGAAGACTCCCCCTCAGACGTAGCACTGGACTCATGTGAAGGAGGACCAACTGCAGGTGAGGAATCTGCAGTAGAGAGCCTGGGAGCTGCACTAGTTGTTGATAGAAGATCCAATATAGGAAAAATAGTGCTACCTGAAGATGACACATGCTTGAAAGGAAAAATGCCTTCATGAAAAACAACATTTCTGTTAACAGAAAAGGACTTAGCATTCAAGTCATACAAAACATAGCACTTTTGAGAAGAAGAGTAGCCAAGAAAGACAGCTGGAATAGCTCTTGGTGAGAACTTGTCAACAATGCTGGGACTTGCTGCATAACATAGACAACCAAATACCTTTAAGTGTTGCAGAGAGGGAGGGTGTGAGTAAAGCAGTTCAATGGTGATTTGTCCCCAAGAGGTCTAGAGGGCAGTCTGTTGATAAGGTAGACTGTTGTGGTAACACACTTACCCCAAAACCTGAGAGGTATGGCTGCTCGAAATCTGAGAGACCTGGCCATATCTAGAATTGTTATGTGTTTCCTCTCAACAATTCCATTTTGTTGAGGTGTGTAGACATAAGAACTTTGATGAAATATACCAAGACTGGAAAGAAATTGTTTGAACTTATTACTAAAGAATTCACTACCATTATCAGTCCTTAAGACTTTTATGGAAGCTGAAAACATGTTCCTTTATTTGAGTTAGGAAGTCTCTTAGTACAACTATAACGTATGACTTGAAGTTGAGCAAGAAAATCCGAGTGTATCTAGTATAGTCATCAACTACTGTAACAAAGTACCTCTTACCACTACGTGAGGGAACTCTATATGGCCCCCGGATATCACAATGCACTAAGTCAAATGCAGTATTGGACACTGAGGTACTTAGAGAGAAAGACAGTTTGGACTGTTTTGCAACTGGACAAATAGAACAATATTGAGTTCCTTTATTTAAATTACTAAGTGCATCTAACTTTCTTATTACATCTATGGGAACATGTCCTAGCCTCCTATGCCATACTTATTCGGAATCAGTTAAGTTGCCTGTATGAGCACACTTATTGATTGATGTTGCTGTAGAATCTTGAGATAGTCCTCCTTGAAGTATGTACAAGCCACGCTCCTCCTTACCAAGATACAAAACCCTAAATCCATTCACCTTGTCAAATATCTCCTTTAAGTCTTCCCAAACTTTATGAGCATTAGAGGAATATACTACACTACTAAGTAAACCTAGTTTTACTGCATTCATTATCCACGAGAGAACTACAAAATTCACTTTCTCCCATTGATCATGAAGTTCAGGTTCAAATTTAGACTTAGGAAATCGACCATCTACAAAGCCTAACTTATTCTTCCCTAACAGACAAATCCTCATAGACCTACTTCATGTCGCGTAGTTATCTGAACCAGTAAGTTGAAGAGAGATCAGAGTACTACCTGGAGTGTCTGTTGGTTGAAAGAAGAGTGGATGATTTTGGTCAAATGAAGGAAACACAACTGCGTCGGTTGCATTATTGACATTACCATGAAGTGTAGTTGCTGGAAGTGAACTTTCTTTCCACTTGCCATTTTCAGCTGCTTCTTCACGCTTAAACCCTCGACTTTCAACTACACGCTACAATTGGACAATTTACCACACAATTGTGAAATTGAAGAAGCGAGATGAAGAATTAGCTCGAAAGATGTCGTCGATTCACTCTGGTGGCTCTGATACCATGTTAGCTGCCAAAGATCTGGAGATCGAACTTGAAGAAGAAGACATGCAAATGAAGGCCACACTCAAGAGGAATAAACCTCTGTATATTGAAGAAGAACAAAATGATACAAAGTCAGTTACTTAATCAGAATGCATAATGTATTTATACATCTACAGTATAACTAACTTCTAATTAATGTACTAACTAACTCCTAATTATAGTTAACTAACTCCTAACTGCAGTTATTCAGTTAACTACACTTAACTTATCAGCTTGGTCATTAGCGTTAGTCAACATATATGCCTTCACTTGAATACATTCCAGTAAAAAGATGATCATGGGAGTCTTAGGTCATACATCAATTTACCAACTAACCTCAAAATTTAACTTAGAGTTGATATCGGATGAGAGTACTTAGCTTTACCAATCAAGGGATATATATATCTGAAGTCGGATATAGGATTTGAAGATAGGTTTGGAATGCCATAGAACGTAATGTTATACAGTAGTTGCTATATTTAGTAAATTTCTCACCAAATATACATGGTCAAGCTAAAAGCTATTGGTTCCTATCTTACCTTGTATACATCTATCTATCTTGACTAAGCCACATTTGTTAGATTTCTTGGAATAGATACCTCTATATAACAAGTTTACAGTTTTTGTTGGACCACCGTTTCCTTTTGTAGGGGCCTTTGCTATAGGCAGATGGATTGTAAATCCAGTGGACGCGTTTAAGATTATTTCAACTATACATCTATATAATATTAATTCGAGTAGAAACCATCGGGAATATATACATGAATTGTTGCCTCACAAGTTGTATGGGTCAAAATATAACCAAAGGGATCTTGCCTAAGAAATGACGACTGAGGGCCGATTAGGCCGAGATCGTGCTTAGGAGCAGATATATTGGGGCGACGAGTAGATAAGGTCGAGGTCGAGCACTCGAATAAGTCCAAACGACTAGTTTACTAGTAAGATATTTTAAAGGAATATTCCACGGAATATTCTTTGAACTTGTATACTTTCAGTTAGGTAAGGGAAATGTACCATATAAGTAGCAAGAGAGAAAATAAAGAGGGAGGTAATATGATATATGAATAAGTAGGGGTGTATATGAACCGGGTTGATTCAGGTTTTTTTACTCAATATCAAACCAAACCTAGCCGGATTTTTTAATCGGTTTGGTGCAGTTTTTCGGTTCGGTTTGTACACCCCTAATGATAAGCACTCTCTAGAAAAGTTGACACACCCGCCCTTCATTGCAGGGTAAAAGGGAAGACGGTTCCCAAGGGGTGGCTAGTTCGAGTAAGAGAGACAGATACAGATAAGGTCCTTTTTTCTGAGAGACCCGCTATTGACTTTAATCATACCCACTAGTAAGCGCAGTGGATGCTCCTTCATACAGGGTACAGAGAGGCAAGTTGGTTGATTTACATCATTGTCAGAGATGGAATCATCCACCTCATTGAATATTTGGGTGAATCATTCTCTCTATTTATATTTATTGCCATTTATGACATTTATTGATTTCCATTATTCCCTCGTCCATTCATAATAACATCATTAAACACCCCCTTGGTATTTAATAGTCTTGAATGCAGTTTCATATTTCTGTTATCTATTAATTTCAGATCTAATATTTATTATATTTAATTAGGATCTACCCATTGTCTTCTTATTTAATTAGTTTAACAAAAAGGCTTAAAACTTTTTGGTCAAACACAAGCTTCTGTTCACTTTTACTCGTGTAGTATTCAAAAATATACTTTCATTTTTACTTGTCATATCAAGAGAAGGTAGTTTCTTTTTTCCTGTTATACCCATTGTATTAATTACTCATTTCAAATCATTTTCTCAAATTTATTAAAAATATTCATCAATTAATATGGGTATCATGGTAAATTATGACTTTATTTATTATTTCTTAAGGGTGTGCAACGTCCATAGTGGACAAGTAAAAGGAAACGGAGGGAGTATTATATATATACATGTCCCTGTTTTTTTGTGTCACTGTGTGTGTATTATTTCTCAAAACTGTTATTGCTGGTTTTCAAGAAATGTATACCAAGGCAATTAATGAGAGTGAGGAATACCAGTAACAACTTACCAAAATTAGGTTGCATAATCCCTAGTAAATGGATTATGTGGATCTGTTGGGATCAGCATGTAGGAAGACAAAACAAAGAGCGGGTCGACTCCTTGAAGCTCCGAACTCAACACTAGAAACTTTAGGGACCTCCATACCTTTGCACATAGTAATTTGAAAGGGAATGAAATTGAGTTTATCATTATGCTCTTCCAATTAGCCATATCCTCAACGAGTGCAGAGTATGTTTCACGCCTATGTTAATAAAAATATTCATTGTGATTCTTTCTGTGAGCCATTTATAACCTATATGCGTGCACAACTCCTCATATAGCGCTGGTCATGCAAAGGTGATCATGCTCATATTTGCAGCCTTTAATACAACTATATGATTTCTCCCACCAAATTTGCATGACCCCGCCCCTACTTTCCTTAATCCGTACTATATGTTTTTTCCTATTTTTGTGCCTAAGTAAATTAAGGCGTTCTCGTAATCTTATTCCAATTATATCCTAAAATCAAGTACTATTAGATTCAGGCACATTCTTAACGATTTCCCTCTCTCTATTTAATCTCAAATTTCTATTAATTGATTAAATTGTTATATGTGTACTTTTCATACGGTTCTTGCGAAAAGAAATCAATACTTAAGATGTTCAATTAGCAATAGTTAATTAGTATATTTTTTAGTTTGAAATGTCAAATGTAAGAATTATTTGATGAATTCCAAACACCTTCATATGAGGAGTGTATAAAATATACACTAAGAATGAATAAGTGTGAAGTACTACTGTTTTTTTTTTGGTGCGAAAAGTACTACTGTTACATTCATTCAGAAACATTTGAAACGATCTCTGTCCGGCTTTCAACAAAATTGTTTCATTTTATATAATGGCGTTTGACTATACAAGATGTTAAGAGGTGGAAAGAAAAAAGCAAAACTTTTGGCATATGCTTGGCAGCTTCTTCCTGAACAATGGTTTACGTATCTTCAGTTAATATAATGTGCTTATTCTCTCTTTTTAATATTCTTATGTATTCACTTTGCACATGGTGTTTGGGGTGGGTCCCAAGATACCTCGTCCCATTTTGCTCAAGTTTGATACCGTCTAATTTATGTGCTGAGGAAAAAGTCTAAATAACACCAGCTTCCATGCATAATTAAAAAGAAAAAAAAAAAACAGTTCAATTTTCCGCTGCAGCTCATTGCCCCATCAATCATGCGTCGGTACATATTTTGATTACACAGTCATATAAACACATTAATATCCGATAAATGAAGAAACTCAACCAGTAAATACAAGATAAATTCAAAAAATAAAAGATAAGACGAAGGACCGTCATTCTGCTCCGTTAGGTAGTGTCTCTTCTGAAAAATTGAGTATAGACTTTCAGAGACTGCACCATTTATGTGTGCAGAAGAAGAATTGCCGTAAAAAATGTGGCGATCAACCAATGAAGTGGTTTACTTCTGCTCGAGTGAGAATTATTGTTGTTCTCGTTGTTGCCATCTTGTGATGTTCTTGTAGGTGTTGCTTGCGCTGGTGGTGGGGGTGATAACATTGGTGCCTCGCATTTGTGCGATGTACCACTTGTCTGCTTATCAAAGAAAAATCAAAATAGTTTAATGGGAAATTAGACAAGAATAATGCAATGAAGCAAATAACAATAAAGATAATCCAATACTGGGACTGAAACAGAATGAACAAAGTAAAGCAAATTGATTACAGTGGTATACAAGAGTATGAAAAAGGTAATACTCACACTATTAGTTCTGATAGCAGCATCAAAACAATCAAGTATATGTTTCTTTTTCAATTTAGATTATTTGCATGAGGCAAAAATATAAAATAACAAATCTCATATCTACTTATTGTCAATTTTAAATTTGTTCTTGGCCTAAATGTGGCTAGAATGATTTTCTAATAGTCTCAAATGTGGTGTTATGTTCATTGTAGCATTTAAAGTCAAAGCTAGCAAGCAAACCTTGCAATAGGCAATACTGCTACAATTACAAGCTAATCGGCCATTTGCTTCATCTACAGCTTCTGGAGCTCCACCACCATCACTTTTCTGCATCAGTAAGCAAAATGTGTAATGTTCTTACGTTTAATAATAGATAATTAATCAAAAGAACATGACTCTGAAGACTATACCTGATAAAAATCAACAGCAATAAAATTTGGCCACCTTTTGCCAGCTGCTTCAAAGCAAGTTTTCGTCATATTAACTAGTGGAGCAGAATTATCCACACAAGCTGCTGTTATGTTGGGATTGTCAGGAAAATAGTTCTGCAGAACCAAAGAGATCGACGATGTACTCATAGGAGATGATTCAGAACGACTTGGACAAGAACCGTCTTTCATCCCACCATTACCATCTGCAAAAGATGCGGTTAACATATCAAATCGTCAATAGTTTGAGCAACGATTTCTGAATGATACCATAGGTGGGGAAGATGAACTAGTGAAGCTACAAATGAACAGAAATTTATCCAAGGGCCAACCTATACCATTATGAAACCAAAACTTACACTACAATTCAACGTAACAAGAACTCATTGGAACTGCTAAGTAAATCTCGAATGCAAGAATATCGACGTTCTTAATGTACGTCACGCAGTAACATAAGTATCAAATTAGGCAAAGACTATAACTCACATTGGTTTTCAACAACGTATCTCCACTCGTAAGCAATGCCCTCAGAAGCTTCCTTGGATGATTTAGAGGTAAAGACTACGAGACGTTGATTCTGCTTGATCATGTCATCTACTGTCGGCCAATCTTCTCCTTTTTTGGGCATACGAGAGACTGGAAACCAGTACTTACTAAGACCAGAGGCATTAAAAACATTGCTCAAGCCCTTTGGAGACGAGACATAGTCTTCAATGAAGATTGTGACAACCTCTGATGGGTTTTGTTCGAGAAACACTTGAATTTCTTTCAGTGAATTAATTGCAGGTTGCTGAAACAATCCAGAGAGGAAGTCACATTAATCAGCAATAAGAAAGACGATCGTTGAGTGAATCCAGTAATCAAGGATAACTTGGATAACTTACAAATGCTGTTACATTGTAACACTTTCCACCAAATGAGTGACAAAGCCAGATATCATCGTTGAAGTCATACATATCAAGCATAAGTCCTCGAACACCATTCTGCAGACATTAAAATTATTTTCTTTAGCAAAATTTTCCAATTAAGAACTTTTGAACTTGACTAAATAATGATTCCACTGCTTAAAATATTGTGAATGTTGATGTGATAAGCCATTAACTCTCTGAATTGGTCATAAAATATTTACTGAAAGCATGTTCTAAAGTACTTTTTTACTGGAGTGGTTCTCAGATTAGTTGAATCACACAACTATGATTTTGCGAAAAGCGAATCAATTTATGCCTTGCAAGATCTTACATAGAAAAAGTTGGGAATAAAGATAGCAACTTGATCCCATAATTGAGATATTAGGTGGAATCAAAAATAAGGTAAAGTGGACTCTACAGATCACCTATTAGGATATTTCCATGTGGACAATGTTGATGAGATGGTTAGGTGAACGCACATGCTAATTTTCTAAGCAAAGTAAAACAAGAGTTTTTTGTAATTATATATTGCCACCCAATTCTGACTTTTCTTCTCTCTCCTAAAAGAGTTATCTTTCAGAATAAGGCATTCCATCTTTTTGCTTTAAGACTGTCGATTCTTTTTCTCATTGAGTAACAATGAGCATGGCTGCCATGTGACCTGGAGGTCACAACCTCTTGTAGAATGCAGGGTAAGACTGCGTACAATAGACCCTTGTGGTCCGGCTTTTCCCCAGACCCCGCGCATAGCGGGAGCTTAGTGCACCGGGGTGCCCTTTTAACAATGAGCATTGCTCCTGCTCTGCCTAGAGGGGCAAAATTTTGTTCTTCTCCCTCTATTTTGCCTACTGAAAGAAGTAAAAGAAAGGCAAAAGTAGTGTGTACAAAACCATTTTGAAATTGACCGTGTGAGGAGGATAGTGTGTACGCAGACCTACTCTGGAGGAGTAGAGAGACTGTTTCCGATAAAGTTGACCAAATAGCCCTTGTAGTTATTTAGTCATTGTAGGACAAAGACAGTAGACAAAGAATGTATATTATCTGAGGTAAATATTTAGCTTATTACTGAAAAAATAGAGCACATCACCTTGAGCTGAATAGTAATGGAATCTTCCTGGTTGGTGGGAGCAAGAATACTAGACCCGGTTGCAGATTTTGACCCGGACAATGCAAACGAGTTGTGGGTCGTTAACCACGAATACTTGTTAAATGGCAAACCTTTTACCTTTCAACCACAAAAAATAAAAATAAAATTTGAATATGCCATTAATGTAGAAACAAAAAAGAAAGTGAATAATTGGAGTTAAGAATTCACCTTTGTGGTGGGAATAGTGGGTCGAACACGAGTACATCTGGAGCGGGTGTTGCCATTAGCAGGACAAGTGGAGCAGACTAGACCTTCATCACAATTACTACTGCTACAAGTTTCTCCAATCTGTTTATAAATCAAAGTCCAAAATTAGAACAGAAATTCAATAACAGATTCATCACTTTCATGAAATAAATTCAGTGCAATTTTAACTGGGGTTAAAATATTAAAATAATGAATGGATACCGTAAGGGAAGAAGAATGGTGGAAAAAGAAAGAAACGGCGATATAGAGAAGAAGAAGCTTGATAGGGTAACGGATGATCTCCTGAAAATGAGAAGAGAAAAACAAATACGACAGATTATAACGAGAATTTGGGTTAATTAGTAATTAGAATTGAGATTAAGAGGAGATTACATACCTGCATAATTTAGGCTCAGTGATGGTAGAGAAGAAAGAAAGGAGGGAGAAGGGGTTGATAACTCCTCCAAATTCTCTGATTCAGTTTTTATAAACGGTTTCTCTTTGTGTCGGATTGTACTCTTGTTTTAGGAAAAATAACGTTAATTTTATTAGGATGAGGAAATCTCTGTTTTCCACCTGCCACCTGCCAGGAATAATCTCCTGCACTTTGTATTTATGTATCCCGTTTTAGGAAGTACATCAATGTTTTGAGCAATTTTACTTAGTAGGCGTTTGGACATAAGAATTGTAATATTTTAAAAAATGGTGATTTTTTAAAAAAGAAAAAATGGTATTTGGAATTTAGAGTTCTGTTTGGATATTAAATTCGGTTTCGGTTATTTTTGAGTGAAAAATACAATGTTTTTTTGGAGTTTTTCATATTTTCGAAAACTTCTAAAATACATCTTCAAATGAAAATTGGGAATTTTATGAACAAACGCTCATTCCGAAAAAAGCAAAAAAATTTGAAATAAAAGAACAATTTTTTTTGTCCAAACGAGCTGTTAGTGGCATTTGGACATACGAATTGTAAAATTCCAAAAAAAGGTGAATTTTTTTTTCAAGTGAAAATGGTATTTGAAAATTAGAATTGTGTTTAAACATGAATATAATTTTTGGTTGTTTTTGAAGTTTTGTGAGTGATATGAGTGAAAATTTTGAAAACGACTTTTTGGAGTTTTTCAAATTTTTGAAAAATTCTAAAATTTATCTTCAAGTGAAAATTGTAAAATTTTGACCAAACATTGATTTCAAAAAAGTAAAATTTGTTAGAAAAAAAGTAAAAGATTCTTATGTCCAAACGGGCTCTTAGTACTTCTCTATTTTCCTTTTACTTTTCTTTTGGATCTCCCTTAGACCCCTTTTGAGAGTTTCTTTTTCGGCTTTACGTCCCAACTGTACAAAGGGTAATAAAATAATTTAATATTTATATTTATATACTTTAGTGTCTATTGTAACTAGGATAATAAATAGCATGTTAGAACTAGTTAATATTAAAATTATTCATGTTGTGAAACAAATTATTTTAAAATAAGGTTGGAGTATGATCTGTGCACATATAGCATATTGATCGAAGATGAATTTGAACAGCAAAATATAGTTAGTGGGAATTAGTGGTGACAAATGGGTGGGTTGAGTTGGATTTAGGCGGGTTAAAAATGGGTTGAGCAAAAATGGGTTGGATCTCAACCCGCCCATATTTAATGCAGGTAAAAAACGAATTGTGTGTCAAATGAGCGGGTTGAATATGGGTTAACCCATATTATATAAGTGTATCTTTTTTTCTAATACAATTTATACAGATTGTAATTTTTTTCCAGAAAATATTTTTTAATTTTTCTATATTTGGTTGGCTTACATATTTTGAAAAACAGTGTATCTTTAACTCCAAATCCAATAACTCCTGATTCACGAATTAGTCACGAAGAATTTTTCAAAACTCATCCTCTGTCAATTTTGTTCCTTCCACTTTGTGATACTTCTGAACAATAAAAATTCACCAAAATTGTTCTATTTATATATATAGATAAAACTAATTTATATATATATATATATATATATATATATATATATATTCTTATCGGGTTAACAAATTATCCATTAAGAAAATTGAATAATCCACCCCCAAACTGATAAGCTGTTAATAAAAAAATTTCAATCTGTTCCCCCGTCCATTAAACCGTTAACCCGATACCAATAAGCTATTAAGCTTCGATTTCGGATCGAATTTCGGCTTCGGGTCGATTTTGAACACCCCTAATATACTCGCACTAGAGTTGTAGTGATTGGAATCTTAATCTGCGTACCCCTGTCTTCTATTAATTTCTCTACAGAAAACAAAAATAAAAGAGAGAAAATCTTTTAGTTTCTTTAATTCTTCGGGTTTTTTTCTTTTATATATTTTCACTTTTACTTTTTTCATCTTACGATTTACATGTTCAAAATTTTACAAGTTCCAAAGTCATGAATTCGGAGGTTTATGTATTTCGAAATTTACGGGTTCCAAATTTCGCGGTTTCGAAAGTTTTGCGGTTCAGAAATTTATGAAATTTGTGGGTTCAGAATGTTGTTGGTTCGAAAGTTTATGGCTTCATGTTTATTGTATCAACATTATTTATGAATACTCTTGAGAAAATATTTTCTTGATTTACGTACCAAATACCAAAAAATGAATAAGATTATTACTTGTTTTCCAAGAAAATATTTTCTTAAAAAATATTTTCCTTTATACCAAACACACCCTTAATAATATTTTTATTGAGTTGAGTGGGGTTGGTATGGTAGTAGTGGGTGTAGGAATGGGGTGGGCTAGGGTGGTTTGGTGGGGATGAGGCATATGGTGGGCTGATTGAAAAAGAGTTTTGAAAAATATTTTTCTTTCTCTTGATAAGGAAAATAATTTCTCTCAATTAGAGGAAAATGAGTTCATAAGGAAAATGTTAAGCTATACAAATATGAAAAAGTTGGAAGATAACCAACTAGTTTAACTCATATTTTACTCACATTTTACTCATGAACACCCATATTTCTACGGATTAAATATGGGTTGAAGCCCAAATTTTATCCAACTTATATATCACTCACCCAATTCATTAAATTATGGACGAATTATGCAGGTTAGCAAAATATGAACTCATTTTACTAGCACTAGTGGGAATCTATCCAGCACTAATTTGTTAGGAATTGAACAACATTATTATTGTTATTAGAATATGATATGCGTAAAAAAAAAAATGATATGCGTCTAGTTTCTTTCCTCCGTGATAATTTAAAATAGGCCCAGAAAATAATGTGTAATATAGGGTGTGTTTGGTATAAAGAAGAATGTTTTTTGTGAAAAATGTTTTATGGAAAAATAAGTAGTAACTTATTCATTTTTCGGTGTTTGGTACGCAAATTAAGAATATTTTTTTTAAGAGTATTCATAAATAATTTGATACAATAAACATGAATCCATAAACTTTTGAACCAACAAATTTCCGAACTCACAAATTTCATAAACTTCTGAACCGCAAAACTTTTGAAACTGCGAAATTTCGAACTGTAACCTTTATAATTTCTAAACCAGTAAACTTCAAAACACATAAATCTCTGAACTCATAACTTTGGAACATGTAAAATTTTGAACATGTACACCGAAAGATGAAAAAGTAAATTTAAAAAAAAATTATATATAAATATATATATAAAATTCCTGGGGTGGGGGTGCAGAAAAAAATAAAAAAGTAAAAAAATATAAATAAATAAATTTGTAGGGTGGGTGTGGGGGGGAGGGGTGGGTGGGTGTGTGATGGGTTGGCTTGAGAAGGAGTTTTGGAAAATGTTTTCCCTATCAAAGATAGAGAAAACATTTTACTCCAATTGAAGGAAAATGAGTTGATGAGGAAAATGTTTTCCAAATCATTTAAGCCAACCAAATATGAAAAAAATTGAAAAATATTTTCCGGAAAATGTTTTCCTTCGTACCAAACACACCCATAGACATAGTTAATTTCACTATTTTCAAATTGACTTGGAAGACAATCCGCGCTCATAAATTAGTACTCCCTCATGTTCAAAGTAAATGATTTTTTTTTATTGTTTTCGCACATATTAAGAAATTTCACTTTTAACATTTATTAACAATACAATTGACCATATTAACCTTTACTATCTTTTCACATAAACACTCGTAACACATACTCCGACATTATTTAAGTGTAGAAAAAAAAAATTAATTCATTTTTAAAATCTGAAAAAATTACTTATTTTGGACCCAAAAAAATTCAAAAAATCATTTATTGTAGACCGAAGGAAGTACTCTTTTTGGTCTACTTTAATTAATTTATTAATTTTTTCACACATATTGAGAAATTCATATTTTAGCATTAATTACCAATAAAATTGACTATATTAATCTTAAGTTATTCACGAGAATATACCAAATATTCCTAAGCTCTTTACTTCAAGAGCAACTTTAAAAAAAAAAAAAATTATCTGAAAAAATTAAATATTGTGAATCACAAAAAAAAAGTCAAAAAATCAATCAAAATGGATGAGAGGGAGTAGTATTTTCAAATGGGAGAATAAATGATTTTCGTAGTACTACCTCCCGTCCCTTTTAACTCTTGTTTAAGCTTTTGGCATAATCACTACAAATTTCATTTAATGACATTGATTTTAGGGATTGTTTTGACGAGATTATCCGTTATCTCTACTAAATTAAGTAATAATTCTTGGACTTTTTATACATAGATCATCCGTTTATTTTTACTTGTCACCTATTGACTTTGCACGCTTTTAAAAAATAATAAATAAAATTTATAATTTATCATGATACTATATTAATTGGTGTATAATCTTAATGAATTGGAATGAGTAACTAATGCTAACGGGAAAATATGTAATAAATTATTATTTTTTTGATATACGAAAAGTAACAAGTAAAAATAAAAATTTATTTTTAAAATACGTAACAACTAAAAGTAAACGAAGGAAGTATTAAATAAATATAAATTGTTAAAAGAATAACTATATCATTTTTATATTTTTAAAAGAATACTCATTTTAGACCAAATTTGTTTAGCTAAAAGCATATTAAAATGAAAAGGAGGAAGTACATTTTTCCTGTGAGATCACCTTTTTCAAATAGGTACGGAGGACGATTCTACATCATTTCTAAGATGGCTATTTACAGAGGAAAGTAGGGTGTGAGCATAGTTTGGGCAAATTCGAAATTTGAATTTTTTGAATTTTTGGTTTGGATTTTTGGTTTATGGATTGAAGTTCGGATTTTATTTTTAAAAAATTTAAATTTCGGATTGGATTTTGGATTTGGGACTTCGAAATTTCGGATATTCGAAAATCCGATTTTTTTAATCTTATATTTAGCCTTACCAGTTAGACGTTAGTCCATTACGGCATTACACATATACATACCTAATACTAATAAATCTAAATCTCCAATAGTATCATGCCTATTAAACATTAACCCGTATATCCAATCCAAATTACTAAGTCCAATATGGGATTCTCTACCAAATCAAATATAATATAAGGTTTTTCTTTTCTCTCACGTCTCATCCACACAACCATACCATACGTGCGTTTGTAAATAGTGAAGAGTCAAGGCTGAAATTGACTAAAGATTGAATTTTGAGTCACCTTTCCCAACTAATCTTTTTTCTTGAAGGGGCATTATATAGAGTCTAGAAAATATCAAAAACTAAATCATCTTTTGATTACCATCTTTCTACTTCATTTAAATAATTATTTTTTATGTCAAGTGTTTTCTATAAGCTCAACTTATAGGCTTAAAATCTAGAACCAAAAATCCGAAAAAACCAATCCGATTAATTCGAAACTGAACTTAAATAATCTGGTCCAATCTGAAATTATTTGAATTGAATTTGAATTGTAATTTCTTCAATCCGAAAACTAAAATTCAAACCGCAATTTCACATTCAATTCGAACTGCCCGAACGTCCACCCTTAAAGGAAAGAGCAGTACTTTTCCAACAATTCATGTAATTAGCGTACTAATAATGCTTCTAGTTGCTTTGAAGTTTGAACGCTATATATGTTCCACAAGGTAACGCTGAGTCCTAATCCTGCATGCCGCTGCCACGTTGAAGTTTCTTTCTTCTCCTTCTATATATACTCTTCTTTTCTTTGCGTTATTTAGTACTCCCTCCGGTCCACAATAAGTGATTGTTTAACTTTTATCACACCAATTACGAAATTTACATTTTAACATTAATTAGAAATAAAATTGACTATATTAACCTTTACTATTGTATGCGGTCGAAACAAGGAACGACCGATCTTGAGGTTTTCATGACATCGGGGCAAGGCCCGAAAAGCACCTCCGAGATGAATTCCTCGAAGAGCGGTCCCGAAGGATCGACGCACCTCGAGATAAGGAGAAGACCGGAGCCCGTCGCTGAAAAGCGAGGGATTCCCAAGAACATGTGGCCTAAGTTGACAAGCACCTGCAAAATAGTACAAGCCCGTATCGGGCCACTGAATAGTTGTACCTGCTCTTCTTTTTTGTAATAAATGTTTATGTACTATGTTGGGATTCCCCCTCCTATATAAAGGGGGCTCTTATCATTTTTTCTCACATGATATTATATACAAGGAACAAGAACATTCTCTGCCCTCTAACTCAAACATTCTCCATTATTGATTCCTTTGATTTATTGCTTACATTACTTCGTTTCATTTATTGTTCTTCATTTATTACTCATCATTGATCATAGATAGCCTCCTCCGTGGCCCATAGAACTGTTATAGCTTCATCGATCATCCACCATTAGCCCCGAGCCTCGACCTCGAGGACTTATCTCGGCCAGCTCGGAACCCCCGACTTGAGGCAGTCTGGTTTGCCTATTCCGATTTTATATCATTCCTATCTCGTTTCTTTAACTTACACCTAGTATCTATTGCTTATCAACTAGTATTAACATAAATCACATATTTTTATAACCACATAATCAAATTTAATTGTAATTACCATTTTCAAGGTAAACAGTGTGGCGCCCACCGTGGGGCTAAAAATAATAGTGATTGTTTTAGTGCTGGTTCACTGAAAAACGCAAGTTATTCTTCACACTTTTCCTTGTCCGAAAATCTTTGATTTCATGTCAAAATGTCTAACTCAGTAAATGCACACGAAAACAACGGTGCTGAGGACCACAAAGAGAACAGTGTAGTTGTTTCAGGCGCTGGTGTACCACCGCAGAACCTTAAAGACGCACCAAACCCAATCCCAGTGGATGTGGGCTCACTTAACGCTCGACATGTTGATATCAGCTCCCACACTGACACGAACATACACCAAGAAGGCTAGCACGAGGCACGGGGAGCCCCCGTTCAAAGGGGAGGAGAATTTAGCCTCCATGTGATTTTTGGAATGTTACAGGCACAACAGGCAGAAATTGCTCAGCTACAAAGCCACCAAAAGGCTTCAAGCACAATGGCATCAGAGACGGCTCCTCGAGTTGAACGGGCACCGGAGAGGTCGAGCAACAATTGGCCAACAATCGACTCTACTATTATGAAAATGCTTGAGGAACTCACAAAGAGGATTGAGTCGAGGTTCCTAGAGAGAAGACCAAGGCCATGTAAGGAAAGACATCAACCATGCATCGACAAACAAAGAAACACCCTGAGACACAACGTACCTCGAATTGATCAAAAGATGGATCGAGGTCGAAATCCAAGGGGACCTATGAACAAAGCCGGGTTTGACATACGCACAGGGTCGGCAGAGGAGCTCCGATTATCCAATCACAACTTCAACATTGTCATTTCGGACATCGTACCGGCCATAGGTAAAATCAACGATACCAGGTGGCCAAAACCCGTACTATCAGACCCTTCGCAGAGGAACCATAACCTAATGTGCGAGTTTCATGGCACACATGGTCATAGGACCAAAGACTGAAGACAGCTCGGAGAAGAAGTAGCCCGGTTAGTTAACAAAGGGCACCTTCAAGAATTCATCAACGACCGAGCTGTAAATCACTTTCGGGGAAAAGAAACAGACCGGAGGAGCGGAATGGGAAAACCTCAGCACTCTGTTCATATGATCATCGGGGAGAGAGACGTTCCTCAAGGACCCATGATTAAGCGGACAAAAGCATCCACTGCAACAACAGGGCAATTTTGGGGCCACATGCCCGGAGACACCCTTGCATTCAACAACGAGGACTTCGAGACCTCATCTCACCTGCATAACAATGTGCTGGTAATTTCCTTTCTCTTGAATAACATTCAAATTAAACGTGTACTCGTAGATCCAGGTAGTTCGTCCAACGTAATCAGGTCGAAGGTGGTGGATCAGCTTGGACTGCTCGATCAAATCTTACCTAACTGCCAAGTCCTCAACGGATTCAACATGGCCGGTGAAGCAACGAAGGGGGAGATCACCCTCCCGTTCAACTTGTCTGGTACGATTCAAAAAACCAAGTTCCATGTCATTGAAGGTGATATGAGGTACAACACATTGCTTGGGAGGCCATGGATACACAACATAAGGGCAGTGCCGTCGACTTTTCATCAGATGATGAAGTTTCCAACAGAAGACGATATAAAAACGGTATATGGAGAACAACATGCGGCAAAGGAGATATTCGCGGTCCACAATGAGGCACTGACGCCCATGCCCTCCACCTCGGAGGAGCCAGAGAGTAGACAGACCCTCTAGGATGACGAGGAGGATTTCCTCAGTCCTCGAACTTTTGTTGCCCCCGAGGAATCGGATGCAACTAAATCAATAGTTGAAGAACTGGAGCAGGATGTTCTGATAGAACATTCCCCGGATCAAAAGACATGACAAGGACCCCACCGGAAATAACCACCCATCGACTAAGCGTCGACCCTAGGTACAAATCAGTGAAGCAGAAGAGGAGACCTCAGTCTGAGGTAAAACATGCATCCATTAAGGACAAGGTAGCGAAGCTCCTCAAAATAGGATATATTAGGGAGGTAAAATACCCGATTGGTTGGCCAATGTGGTAGTAGTCCCCAAAAAGGGGAATAAGTTAAGAATGTGCGTAGATTATAAAGATTTAAATAGGGCATTCCCCAAATATTCATTCTCGTTGCCTAACATCGATCGCCTGATTGATGCCACGTCTGGCCACGAGATCCTCACCTTTCTCAACGCCTACTCGGGGTATAATCAAATTTAGATGAAACCCGAGGACAGGGAAAAAACTTCGTTCATCACGAAGTATGGTACGTGATGCTACAACGTGATACCCTTCGGGCTAAAAAATGCGGGAGCCACGTACCAGCGACTAGTTAATAAAATGTTTTAACATCAAATAGGCAAGTCCATGGAAGTATACATTGACAATATGCTAGTTAAGTCCCTGCGCGCAGAAGACTATTTAACTCATTTGTAGGGGACATTTAACATTCTCAAAAGCTATAACATGAAGCTCAATCCCGAGAAATGTGCCTTCGGAGTAGGATCGGGCAAATTTTTAGGCTTCATGGTGTCAAACAAGGGGATCGAGATCAACCCTGAGAAAATCAAATCCATCGAAGAAATCACGATGGTGAATAATGTGAAGGTCGTACATCGGCTGACCGGGCGGATAACAACCTTGGGCCGATTCATATCGAGGTCATCGGACAAGAGTCACCATTTCTTCTCCTTGCTAAAAAAGAAGCATAGCTTCGAATGGACTCTGGAATGCCAACATGCCCTAGAAGAGTTGAAGCGATATCTATCAAGCCCACCTTTACTACACACCCTAAATGAGGGTGAAACACTGTATCTATACCTGACCGTGTTCGAGGTAGCAGTAAGTGGTGTGCTGGTTCGAGAAGAGCAAGGTACGCAATTCCCGATTTACTATGTAAGTCGGACCTTGGGCGATGCCAAAACCAGGTACCCACTTCTGGAAAAATTAGCTCTTGCATTAATTAGTGCATCTCGAAAGTTATAGCCTTGTTTTCAATGCCATCGCATTTGTGTTTTAACGACATACCCCCTCCTAAGCATATTGCATAATCCCGGGTTATCAGGATGACTGCCCAAATGGGCCATCGAACTCGGGGGGTATGACATCAAGTATCAGCCCCGAACGACTATGAAATTCCAAATTTTGGCGTATTTCGCGGCTGACTTTACGCCCACCCTAGTGCCCGAAGTAGAGAAATAACTTTTGCTAAAAACTGGCACATCTTTGGGGGTATGAACCCTATACACCGACGGTGCCTCGAACATAAAAGGTCTCGAGCTCGGCATAGTTCTAAAGCCACCTACGGGTAACAACGAAGCCGAGTATGAGGCTATGATTGCAAGTCTGGAATTGTCCAAAGTCCTAGGAGCCGAAATCATCGAAGCAAAATGTGATTCCCTCTTGGTAGTGAACCAGGTAAATGGGAGCTTCGAGGTTCGAGAAGACAGGATGAAAAGGTATTTAGACAAAATTCAAGTCACATTGCATCGCTTCAAAGAGTGGACCCTGACCCACATACCTCGAGAGCAAAATAGCGAGGCCAATGCCCTCACAAATCTGGGATCATCCATCGAAGAAGATAACATACTCCCCGAAGTAGTTGTTCAGCTATCCAAATCAGTGATCGAGGAAGGCCATGCCGAGATCAACTCCACCAGCCTGACATGGGATTGGAGAAACAAATAAATCAATTATTTGGGGAGTGGGAAGCTACCCTCGGAACTAAAAGAATCGAGGTCCATGCGAACCAAAGCAGCTCGGTTCTCGCTCGATGAAAATGGGACTTTATACAGAAGGACCTTCGATAGACCCCTAGCGGTATGCCTGAGACCGAGAGACACAAATCATGTGCTCCGAGAAATCCATGAGTGCACCTTCGGAAATCACTCTGATGTCGATTCTTTAGTCCGGAAAGTGATCAAGGCAGGATACTATTGGGACAACATGGAGAAAGATGCCAAAGAATTCGTCCGAAAATGCGACAAAGGCCAAAGATTTGCACCGATGATTCATCAACCCAGTGAACATTTGCATACATTCTTGTCACCATGGCCTTTCATGAAGTGGGGGATGGACATCGTCGGACCCCTACCAACGGCACCAAGTAAAGCCATATTTATTCTGTTTATGACTGACTACTTCTCGAAATGGGTGGAAACGCATGCCTTCGAGAACGTAAGATAAAAAGAACTCAATAACTTCATATGGGATCATATCATTTGTCGATTTGGGATCCCTTCCGAAATAACCTCTGACAACGGAAAGCAGTTCATCGGAAGCAAAGTAACAAATTTCCTCGAGGACCACAAAATCAAAAGGATCCTATCGACGCCCTACCACCCATGTGCAAACGGCCAGGCCGAATCCACAAACAAAACCATCATTCAAAACTTGAAAAAGAAGTTAGAGAATGCGAAAGGCAAATGGAGGGAAATGCTGCCCGAGGTACTGTGGACGTATCGAACAACTCCAAAATCTAGCACAGGAGAGACACCTATCTCCATGGTATACGGGTTCGAGGCTATGGTACCGGTTGAGGCTGGAGAGCCAAGCGCCAGATTCCGACACGCTACCGAAAGTTCAAACAACTAGGCAATGACAGCAACCCTCGAACTATTGGATGAGAAGCGAGAAGCTTCACTGATCCGAATGGCCGCCCAAAAAAAAAGAACTGAAAGATACTACAACAGGAGAACAAACCTCCGACATTTCAGAGTCGGGGACTTAGTCCTAAGGAAAGTCACCCTAAACACTCAGAACCCCAATGAGAGAAAGCTAGGCCCGAGATGGGAAGGACCGTACTGTGTCCTCGGAATAATTGGCAAAGGGTCCTACAAACTTGGCACCATGGAAGGCGAACAACTTCCGAGCAATTGGAATATATCAATGCTCAAATATTATTATTGTTAAGGTAAAACCACCCTCATGTTTTCATTTATGTGCCCCGCACTAAGCTTTTGCAGATATCCGATGGAAGACATCGAAACATCCTCCGACTGCAAAAGACCTTGGGTTTTAAAGCATGTGTTGCACTATTTTCCTTTGATCGGGTTTTATCCCTAAAAATGGTTTTACCGGCAAGGTTTTTACGAGGAAACACCTATATGCTAC
Source organism: Nicotiana undulata (assembly GCA_005239495.1). Classification (NCBI taxonomy): domain Eukaryota; kingdom Viridiplantae; phylum Streptophyta; class Magnoliopsida; order Solanales; family Solanaceae; genus Nicotiana; species Nicotiana undulata. Next base: position 62,096 of record ML255682.1, read on the forward strand.
CTAAGGAGGACCCAACAAGTATTCAAGGCTTCTCTTCAATCAACCTCGAATACTGGGGGGGGGGGGGGTCACCCCGGGAGATCACCTCCTCGGAGAAATCGAAGTAAGCGAAAGAGGGTCTCGATAGGAAAATGATGTATCGGGCCAAACGATCAAATGAACCGTGTTCGCATAGAATAATCGAACCCTCGGCGGCAAAAATATGTATACTTGTACCAAGTAATCAGAAGGCATCTTTTATCCAAAGCTTTGCGCTTTCAAAGAATTTTCTATCACAAGAAATGGCTCCAGGGACAGAAATTTCCCGGATACTCGGGAACTGACGTCAAAGATTCGAAGCCGTATGACCTCAGGGACGGAAACTTCGAGCTTATAATCACGAGTTTACAGAGAACGACCCTCGAGCCAAAAACTTTTGATGCCTCGGGGACTGTCGTCGATTGTCCCCTCACCGAGCTACCAAAGCTCGAGGCCATAAGACCCTAAGCGGGCAACCTCAAGCCCGAAAGCCCTCTGTGTCGCGACACCAAATCTGTAAGTCCTACGGGCATGACCAAAATTGAAAGACCTTAAAAAAGGCATAATCATCAAACATGTAAGACCTCAAGTAAGGCATGTTCAATTTGAAAGACCTTAAAAAAGGCATAATCCCGATATTAAAGTCAAGGTTATATACTCGAAATTGTAAGAACCCTCAAAAGGCATACCCTCGATATAGACGTCAAGATTACCTCACTTGGGGACTGAAAGGCTACGGCCAAACACAATGACTATGGTCAAAAGGCTACAACCAAACACAATGACTACGGTCGAAAGGCTATGGCCAAATATGATGACTACGGTCACAAGGCTCTGGCCAAACTAACGCGACTCGGGGATGCCCGACTGTCACCATAAAGTCAAATTCTTCGAAACGGAAAGAACCGGTTAAATCAGGCTACCCTCGGCATAAGCAAAAGAGTGCTTCTATCATGTTCATGTCATCTCCAAACAATAAAAAGGCTTCGAGACAATTCAGCCATAGGGTAAAACCTTTCGAGGTGCTCATCTATCGTCAGATAACGGCTCACAATCGAGGTTCTTATCGAGTCGTCGAAGAGTTGGACGAACACAAAAATTTCAAAGTCTTTAACGAGGGAAAATATATCCATACTGAAGGTCGTATCGATCCAACGCGTTAGAGCCTTAACGCCAGCTTAAAGGGCCTCAAAGCGATTTCAAAAACCTAAGGGTCGATGAGTTCGGGTTGTGATGACTCGAGGACTGAGCCCGAAACGGTTAACTGAAAAGCGCCCAAGGGAAAATACATAAAACCCTACGGGCCAGCCTAAAAATGCCTAAGGGAAAACACGTATGGGCCCACGGGCCAGCTTAAAAAGCCTCAGGGCTAATTCAAAAAACCTAAGGGTCGATGAGCTCGAGTCGGAGCCCGACTCGAGGACTGAGCCCTAAATGGTTAACTAAAAGATGCCTAAGGGCCAATGCATAAAAGCCTACGGGCCAACCTAAAAACGCCTAAGGGAGAAGGCATGAGAGTCTACGGGAAAGCCTAACTAGCCTTAGGGCAGACTAAAGGTCATACTGACCAAACGTGTAAGAGCCAATGAGCCAACATAGAAGAATCTCAGGAACGATTTTAAGACCTAAGGGTCAACCAAGTGAAAGCTTGATTAAGGTACCAAACCCCGAACAACCGATCTTCGGCCGCTGCCAAATTGCCCCGCCAAATACAGAAACCTAAGGGTTTACTCTGAGGTCCAAATCTCGGACCAATGGCTAAACGAGAATTGCAATCTATTATGAAAAAGCAAAGGCAAAACGAGAAATGACGAAAGATGAAAGGCTTTTTATATATATTAGATCAAAGTGGCGTATTTACAAGGCTCAAATCCATTACAAAGGGAAAACAAAGATAACCCAAATCTATCATCGAGGTCGTGCCTCCAACAGCTCCATCAGGGGGTTATGACTTCATCAGCTCCGACTCCGTCCCAGGAGTCTTCAACGGCCTCCTCCCCCTCGGGGACTTCACCTTCATCTCCATCATCTTCCGAGTCACTGCTAGATTCGCCTTTGGAAGTGATCAAGACAACAACCTCCTCTTCTAGGGTCTTCACCCTCTCGATCTCGGCAGTCAGATCGATGCCCTCGACATGTATATCCTCGAGAGCCAGCCTCCTAGATTTTAGCCGGGCATGCTCCACAGCTCGAGTCAGTTGCAACTCGTCCCTATCAGACACTTTGTTGGCCTGAACATTTGCGGCGACAACACCCTCTTTGTACGAGGACACGAGCACTTCAGCTTCGGCTCTAGCTACAGATAGCGCATCGGCCGACTCGGCAAGAAGATCTTTATATTTATTGCTCTCCGCCTTCGCGTCATGAAGCTGATGTTCGACCAAGTCCACCTTCCCCTGGAGAGTACCTCTCTCGATGGTTATCTCACTCACATGCCGTTTGAGTTCGGGAATTTTAGCACTTTTAGCACAGAGCTCTTCCTTCATCAGAGCATCTTTCTTCTCAAACTGCAAAAATCAGCTCGAAGGTGTCATGACACCAAAAGCGGGAAATGATGCAGACAAAAACAAATAGAGACTATATTACCTGCTCAACAAGGCAAGTCCTCTCTCGGGACACCGCCTCCAAACGAGTCCTAAGCTCGTTAGCCCTCGAGGTAAGCCTCCTGCACTCATCTGCGTAGTGAGTCAACTCATCTTGGAACTTGGCGAAGTTCTGACTATAAAGCACCTTGTCCTGGAAGCATGAAATAAACAAAGTAAGAAAGATGAGGATTGGGGCATCGAGCAAAATTAACAGAAAAATACTTGTTCTCATAGCCTATCGAGCTCACTAAAAATGAATGAGGATCGATCTCGGGGTTCTCCTCAGCTACAATAAACAGCCCTTCGAACACATTTTTGTCCCCGATAGACGCCCTCGCGTCGAAAGATCCTTTATTTGGGCATCCTGTAACTGCCCCAAAGATAGAACCGGTCCTTGTGGGGAATCACTCGCCTCAATAACCCCAGATTAAGAAATCGGGGCCTTCTCCTGCTTATAGGGGATTTCAGAACTGGGCTCCTCCGGCCCGCTCGCCGAGTGCACCCCCGCTCGTGAAATATTTTGACCATTAGCCGGCTCGGGGACCTTACCTGGTACATCCTCGACGGCCCCCTCGGTTCCTAGCGGGACAACAACAACACCAAACCCTGATTTAGAAGCCTCTGGCTTGATAACCATTGGCTCAGTAAAGTGTGGGACAACTAGGTTTTCTCCTTCCACGGGTACTACTGAAGAATCAGTTTTATCCTCATCTCCAACTCGAGGATTTTCAGATACCTCGAGATTTAAGGCCGTTGAGTCAATCTTAGGCTCTTCCACTTTGGCCTTTTTTGGCTTCGAAGGCTTCGCCGACGATTTTCCCCTTTTCCTATTATCTTTGTCTGGTTTCAGGGTATACATTTCCTCGGGCGGTGCCTCCTTCATCATGGAGACCTTTCCCAAAAAAATGCAAGTACAATGAGAATAAGGACTTGCCATGGTTCTTCGCTTTCCATCGAGCCCATGACAAATCGCGCCACACGCGCTAGACATATGGGCATATCGAATCTAGCTGGTTAACCCAACGTGAGAGGTCCTTGACCGCACTGGGGTACACCAAGATAGCTGAATCAGCAGAAGGGGTCAGTTCATAGAGAAATAAATCCAAAGGGAAAAAGAAAATGTTTAAGTAACGTATGTACTTACGTTTCATGTTCCACTTTTTAGGGAACAACATCATTTCTGCCGAAATCAGATCTGAGGTCCTAACTCTGACAAAACGGCTCATCCATCCTCTATCCCTAACCTCGTCAGTACAGGCAAAAAAGTCTCTCGAGGCCCGACATTGTAGCTTAGTCAGGCCACCATGAAAGAGTCAGGGGCTATACATTCTGACCAAGTGATCAAGGGTAAAAGGCATCCCCTTGACCATGTTCGTGAAATATCTGGTCATGTAAACAATGCACCAGAGCGACGGGTTTATTTAGCCAAGAGTCACTTGATATCGTCCGCAGAAGTCGAGAATCACAGGGTCTATTGGGGGCGACGATGGTTCCACCAGGACAAGGGTAAACAGATAGGTATATACACTGAGGAAGCCGACCTCGTATGTGGTTATGTTCTCTTCCTGAGAGGGAATCTTCACCAGCATAGAATTCCCCAGCGACAGTCTGCTTTCACCTTCTCGATGTCCGATATTAAGCTGACATATCGGGACATGGGTTCACATCATCCTGGCCTCGAGGAAGGTTTGTCAACCTTGAAATTGGAGGTTATTTTGCATGCTCCAGGGATGCATTCCTCGAGACGATGAGGCTCTGTCGCCTTCCCTTTAGACGAGCGTGAAGAAGAGGAGGCTTATCGCCTTGGGAAACATCGGTGGAAGTCTTCTCCATACCTTTTTAAGTATTTTTGAAAGAAAGAAAGAAATATGGTCAGGGAAAGGACACAAGAAAGAAGTAGGAAGAAGTCTTTTGAGAGTTTGGAGATGTAGTGAAAAATAAGAGGCGAAGGAAGGAGTATTTATAGATGCCCATCATGTACGTTGGAGGAGGTCAAAAGACAGCAACTGCCGTAATCAATTCAAAGGCTTATCAGTGGTTGTATGGACACGGCCTTTTGGACCCCCTGTCACATCAATGATATGGCACAACTGACGCGATAATGGAAGCATTAAAGGATAATGAATTCAAATCGTTTCTTGTCTTTTCATTCCAAGAAACGCCGGGACTATCTGTATGCGGTCGAAACAAGGAACGACCGATCTTGAGGTTCTTATGACATCGGGGCAAGACCCGAAGAGCACCTCCGAGATGAATTCCTCGAAATGCGGTACCAAAGGATCGACGCACCTCGAGATAAGGAGAAGACCGGAGCCCGTCGCGAAAAGGCACGGGATTCCCAAGAACATGTGGCCTAAGCTGACAAGCACGTGCAAAATAGTACAAGTCCGTACCGGACCACTGAATAGCTGTACATGCTCTTATTTTTTGTAATAAATGTTTATGTACTATGTTGGGATTCCCCCTCCTTTATAATGGGGACCCTTATAATTTTTTTCTCACATGATATTATATACAAGAAACAAGAACATTCTCTTCTCTCTAACTCAAATATTCTCCATTATTAATTTCTTTTGATTTATTGCTTACATTACTTCGTTTAATTTATTGTTCTTCATTTATTACTCATCATTGATCATAAATAGCCTCCTCCGAGGCCCATAAAACTGTTATAGCTTCATCGATGATCTACCATTAGCCCCGAGCCTCGACCTCGAGGACTTATCTCGGACAGCTCGGAACCCCCGACTTGAGGCAGTCTGGTTTGCCCATTCCGATTTTATATCATTCCTATCTCGTTTCTTTAACTTACACCTAGTATCTATTGCTTATCAACTAGCATAAAAATAAATCACATATTTTTAGAACCACATAATCAAATTTAATTATAATTACGGTAAACAACTATCTCCTCACCTAAATACTCCTAACCCATACTCCAACACTATTAACACACCCCAACATTATTTACTCCAGGGACAATGTAGGATAAAAATAATTAATTCATTCTTAAAATTTAAAAAAATCACTTATTTAGGACTACAAAAAAGTCAGAAAATCACTTATTACGGATCAGAGGGAGTACATCACTGGTGGAAATAGAAATTATGACTTTAAAACTGGCCTCACGTCCTTCCGTAGAAATTACGCGGGGCGCCCTATTTGGTCGCCCCCATTTAACCTATGCCCATATTTTAAATTTATTTAACCTATATCCTAATTTTTACAACTTCATGCGCCTCCTTCTTCCTGCTACCTGTGCAAACTTCAACTTATTTAGTGTTGAAATTTTTACAAATGAACTAAATAACTTCAGCATCTTCTGCTGAAGTTTTTGAAAAAGCTTTATGACAAAACTAAACTTCGTCTTATTTAGTGCTGAAGTTTTTACAAAAGAGCTAAATAACTTCAACATCTTCTGCTGAAGTGTTTGAAAAAGCTTTATGACGAAACTAATGAATCCAGGACGAAACTTCAGCTTATTTAGAGTTGAAGTTTTTACAAATGAACTAAATAACTTCAGCAACTTCTGCTGAAGTTTTTGGAAAGCTTTATGACAAAACTAATGAATCCAAGACAAACTTCAACTTATTTAGTGCTGAAGTTTTTACAAATGAACTAAATAACTTCAGCAACTTCTGCTGAAGTTTTTGGAAAGCTTTATGACAAAACTAATGAATCCAAGACAAACTTCAACTTATTTAGTGCTGAAGTTTTTACAAATGAACTAAATAACTTCAGCATCTTCTGCTGAAGTTTTTGAAAAAGCTTTACGACAAAACTATTGTATCCAGGATAAAACTTCAGCTAAAACATGCTTAAGTACATCAAATATAGAACAGTAGAATGCTTAAGTTGAGCAATTACAAACAACTTCAGGTCCGTCTCCTAGAATGCTGAAGTTTGTGTGATTGCCTTTGCTACTTCAGGCCCGTATGCCTGAAGTTTATGCGGAAAGTGGGTACGCTTGCAATTTTTTTTGCAAAGCGGGTATAAGTTAAAACGTGACACAAAAAGCGACTATAGATGGAAATCCCCCGTCCTTCCTAGCAGCGGGAATATATACCTTTTGGGCTAAGATCTCTAAATGCAGTAATATCCTCTCGTCCGCAAGTAGTTTGGTCCTTTTGCTTTCCTATTGGGTTTTCGTAATAAAGCCCATAGGCCTTTAAACGGGCTCCTTTTGAATTTAATTGATTAGATAATGAAGTAGAACTTAGCCCACTTCCATGGTTGCAATGTGCTAACTAGAAGGTCTGTCCCTTTGATTCCTATATTTATTTCCCCTTTCCTTTCCTTTTTCCAATTTGTTATGCACTTGTAGTTACAGAGGACATGAAATCAGAATTCAAAGCAACACGGTTACTGCCTAGCAAGAATTTGCACCAGGTGTCACTTTTGAGCGCTGCATTTAACACTTTGTCCGCAATATTAACAGTTTTGTAAATACAAAGCTCTGCGGCATAACTTTCACGGTATATATAAATTGTTCAAAGTTATGCCCATCCTACTTTTGCAAATTAACTTAAATGGAAACGAAAGTTAGATAGTGGTCTCCAATGATCCTATCTGTGCAAATCCCCCTGCCTAAAGGCTGTTCTCCTAGAATCAAGAAGAGGGCAACATTTTAGTGCATTTCGAAACATTCATTTAAAAGATACCTACAACGTATCTACTCTAGTTTTAACTAATACACGAATCAAGAACTTAGACTTTAGCAATTATACACAAATGGAAATAGTACAAAGACCTCAAAAGCTGTGATATAAAGTAATTAAATTGTTTACCCTAAAATCGGATGACAATTAAATTTATACACAATTTTAAGTATACGTGAATTGATTTAACACAAATAATCAAGAATATTAGATAAACGAGTTAAAGACAAAATGAATTATCAAACCAGTTATAATGTTACGGCCTAGCCCGAACCTAGGTTGAACAATAGTTTTGCCCTCGCTCGGACCCTTGGTTCAGACCCAAATGCGAATGAAGAACAACAACTAAATAAGAACTTTTGCAATATCTAGAAAGTAGAAAATGAATTTATATTGCCTTGATTTGCCTGTTACAATGTGTGTCTCAAAAGAAAAAACTTCCCATTCATATTGTAGGAGAGTTTCATCCCCGGTACAAGTCTAAAAAGGTAAAAGTCTTCATTTCTCGCTAATTACCGATTTGTAACCGACAACGAGCGAGATCCGCACCGTGATATTCGGTCAGGTACGAATATCATAGCCTGTCATCCGTCGTATGTAACTGTTTACCGTGTTTTCCGAGGTTTTAGAGCTCAATCTGGGTCTGGGGAGCGTCACTTTATCACACCCGGTGATGAGCACGCCGTTCTTCTTTCATTAGTCTCGATATGAAAGGTTCCCGACCTCGATTTCAGTCTCGTGAGTCTATGACCTTCTTCCATTTTCTCCACCGGAAAATCGGGGTATGGTCTATCCCATATTTTACCCGTATACAGATAGTCCCCTTGTTTAGTAGGTTTCCCTAAACGATGGGAAACAATAGATGAACCCCGGTTTCTTTCCTCGTACGTTATAACTGAGATGACAGGTAAATCAAAACATCCCACCAGCTGCATCGTTCTGACTTCGTCAGTCATCGACTGGCTGTCTTCGAATGCGAAACATCGCGCATTGATTGCATTTCCTCTATAAAAGCCTCAAACCTTTTCACCTCTTCCAATTTCCGATTCTATACTTCACCTTCGAGCATTCTAACGACTTTTAACTTCTCAAGATCTTCATATAATTTTCTTTCAGCCTTCATATCTTCATCTTCATACATCTTCTTTGAACTTTCATCCCATACCTTCATACCTTCATACTATCTTCAAATCTTCATATTTTTCTTCAGACCTATATTTTCCATATCATAATGGCAAAAACTTCCAAGTTAGTGCCTCAACAGGTTGCCCCTTCTTCCCACCCGGCCGCAGATGCAGAGGTGTCCGTTCCCGAGGTGGCTCAGGACCCCCCATGAAGAGCTTCATACCCGAGGGTTGCTCTATCGGGGACGAATTCAAGGCAGAGAAGGCCTCTAGGGAGCATGGAGATACATGCTTCGTCACTAAAGATAGCCTACCCGTGGTCCGAGCTGACTGTAAATGAGAGGGTAAGGCCGTGGTCGTTCCCGGGCCCCATGACGATATTACCACTCACGTGAAGGGGTATCTGAATGTTTATACTTACGCCTTCATGGTCGCCTAGGTGGACCCCATATATAGTCCTTGATTTCTGCAAAAGGTACGAGGTGTGCCTTGGGCAAATCCACCGGTCCTTCTAGAGGATCGTGATTCTTTTACGCCATTTTGTGAATAACACCGAATCTCCTTGGTTCACATTAGACCATATACTCTGCCTGTACATTCCCCGAATCTTCCGAACGGGACTGATTAAGCTCATTCGTCGAGCAACAATGCTCTTTCTCGAGCATTGATGATGATCGAGATCGATGTTGGCAGGGGTGGTTCGTTCGGGTGAAAACCAAAGACATGATTCCCCCTGAGTTTCTGTCGTTCCACGAGGAGTGGAATGCATCCCGTAAGTATTGTCTTTATTGAGTATTTCTTTCTTTTTATTTCTTCTCTCATTGCCTGTATTTGTGGTCATTTAGTTGTTGCCCAAGTTCCTAATGCAATCCCCCGGTTCAAGGAGTGGATCGAGGGGATGTGCAAGCAGATGCCGTACTCCGAGCACACATGGCACAAACTTTCGAAGGGCAAATGGGAGGCCTGTTCTCATGGTGAGGTCTTACCTGAATAGTTATCACCACGTTCTTTACTTACACAGTGCTAACATTTTCTCTTTTCTTACAGGTCTGCCTAAGACCACTGAACGTAGGCCATCGTATGAGGACGAGGATCCGTCATTTCTTGCCGAGCTCTCCGTTTTGGGACAACCCGGGGCTGCCGCGAAGAAAGAGAAGAAGAATAAGAAAAAGAGAAAGTCCTCTGGTTCCCCGGACCCCGGGGCGAAAAGGAATAAGAGGGCGGGCACCAGGGTCCGGATGCCCATGAAGAGAACCAATTCCAGGGTAACGGACCTTGACTCTCTTTACTTGATCAGGGACGAGCCCGAAGAAGATGACCTCTTCGTCGCTCATGGCTCGACTTTTAATGAGGGGGAGCAACAAGCGACGACCGAAAAAGAGGACCATGAGGTCGATTCCCCTTTAACTCGAGAACCTGAGGGGGAGATGGAAGTTGCGGCCTCCCAAGAATCCTCCCCTGTTGTGAAGGAGGCGACCAATGTTATTGACATCGTGGAGAGGCCCTCCTACACCGAGTCCATGCACTAAGAGGCCCATGCGGGCAAAGAAAAGTCAAGTGAGGGAGCGCAGGGTCTAGATGATGACCTCAACACATTTTTCGACGGCATATACATGGCCGCACTGGAGGAATTTTTCGGGCTTGGTCACCTGGAGGTCCCGATAAAGGACGTTCCCTTGGGAGCCCCCCTATAGTTTTCGTTACCGGGATATCTTTTTTTCCAAATTATTCCTAGCGATATTTTGGGGAATCTCCTCCCATGCTGCAAACAATGAACAAATCATTAATATAGTTGAACTAGATGATAATGGAATCCGAGAAGAAGAAGAAGAAGAAGAAGAAGAAGAAGAAGAAGAAGAAGAAGAAGAAGAAGAAGAAGAAACTGGTGAGTCACATATATTTTAGAAATCAGAAAATCCTAACAGAATTGAATAATAATCATAGTCAAGAAATCTATATTATAATAAATTAATAATAATTTTACATCTAAAAAAAACTAGAAAAATAAACTTTAAATAAAAATTTTACTAAATGAATTTTTTATTGCCGAAAAAACTTAGGGCCTCTCATTGGAGTTCGGCTTTAGGCCACAAAGGCCCAAACACCGTTAAGACGCCCCTGTCCCATAATAGGGATATGAGAAGGGTAATGTGTACGTATACCTCATATTACCTTAGGAAAATGACAATTGCTTTTGATTTATTTGTCAAAATAGTAATTACAAGATCAAGATTGTTTTAGATGTTACTTTACATGAATCCATCATGCAATATGTTAATTGACAAAAATCCCAAATGAGAAATTGACAAAATAAACATACAACTTGGTGATTAAGATGAAGCAACATGCTATGACCACCGAAAATGAATTAATGATCAGTCACGAGGTTGTGAACCTTCCAAACAAGTTTTAAATTAAATATAATCTATTAATTAGTGTTCAGATCTCACAATGAGAATTCTCCTCGTCTTGATTCCGTTCTTCTTGGCCATGCATAGGGTGGCAAAATGGTTAAATGAAAACAGTTAATCATTCATATTATCTATTTGAGTTGGATAATAAACTTTTTAAAAACGAGTCAAATATGGATAAAAATCATATTATCTATTTAGAAAATGAATAACCAATAGGTAACTAATGGATAACCAATAAATTGAACTTTTACATTTGTTAAGCCTCAAATGGAGGGTTCCTCAAGTTAGGTAGATTAAAAATTCTCCCAAAAGTGTTCATATGCAACAAGAAGGCATGGCCCATATTATCCGCCGATTAACCCGTTTTTTATCCGTATTAAATATGGATCGGGTACACATTTTCGACCTGAACCATATCCGACCCGACACGTATGTTTGCCACCCCTACTCATGGATCCACCCCGCATCAAAAATTAAAGGTAAAAGAAAGAAAGGAAAAGAAAGAAAGGAAAAGAAAAAAGGAACTACTAGTCCGGTGGTGCCACTCTAAATAAAGCCAATATCAAGTTTAATTTAAATAGTAACATGCATATTTAATTTGTCTGGGTGTAGTTTAGCTGGGAATACAAATAGAGACAACATCAATGAGTTTATTACTCAATTAGCTCAACCCTGAATAAATATAATCAAAACTCCAACTGGCATTACTTATTGAACAAAGTTTCTTTTTTTTTTTAATAAAAAAATTACATTTATTTTTCCTGTGAGAGATACCCTTGGTCTCCTATCTCCATGCCCTTTGGTCCTGAATTAACTGCAATTGCACGCAATATTTGGTATTATATATTTTTTGGTATACAAAACAAATAAACAAACAAGAACCAACGTGGGTGTTGGACTTTTCTAGACTACTTCACTTACTACTTCATTTCTCTGAGAGTCAGTGATCATCCCAGATCTACTCTCTATTTCTCCACCTCTTCTTCTGTTCTGAAGATTGAGATCAGATAATTATTGAATAACAATGTCGTCTACGCATCATGCGAAAACAGATTCAGAGGTGACGAGCTTGGCGCCATCATCGCCAAATCGGCCCGTTTACTACGTGCAGAGCCCATCAAGAGACTCACATGATGGAGAAAAGACGACCAATTCCTTCCACTCAACTCCCATACTTAGTCCAATGGGCTCACCGGGCCGTCAATCCCGGGATTCATCATCTACCAGGTATTCAGGCTCACTCAAACCAAGTACACAGAAGTCAAGTACTAATGGTTCAAGAAGCAACAGCAGCAGACACCACCAACATCGTCATAGGAAGGGAGAGAAGCAGGAGTGGAAAGAGTTTGATGCTATAGAAGAAGAGGGACTTTTAGATGACGATGGATATCGCAAAGGTCTACCTCGCCGTTGTTATTTCCTGGCTTTTGTTGTTGGCTTCTTTGTGCTCTTCACTTTCTTTTCCTTGATCTTGTGGGGTGCTAGCAGAAATCAGAAACCTGTCGTCACAATGAGGGTAATTTGTTTTCCTTACTATATGCCAAGCAGATCCGTTTTTTTCCCCTCTCCTTCATTTTCTATGATGTACTATCATTCACCGTTACCTAAATAGTTTTGGACCGTTAGTTCTATGCACCATGGGTGAAGCTACATTATCATAAGGTGCTCAATTGACCACCCTTTGTCGAAAAATTATACTGTGTATATAGGTAAAATATTAAAATTTTAAAGGTATATGATATATATTGAACATCCTTTGACGGAGATTTTTTTTACTTCTTTCAAGTTTGAACACTCATGGATCTATGCACCAGCTGTGATATTTACTTTAGCTTAAAAGTAAATAATGGTTAATTCTTTAAGATAAACTTTGATTCATAACGTAGTTTATATGAATCTTAAGATCTGTCATCGATATACATACGCTAGCTCATGCTAAGGTCTAAGAATTGTTACTACTGTATTACTTAGGCTCCAAATATCTCTCTAAAGACATAGTAGGAATACTTGTTAAATTGCGTGATTTAATCTGCAGAGTATTTCCTTCAATGAATTTGGGATTCAAGCTGGCATGGACTCTTCGGGAGTTGCAACTGAAATGGTGTCAATGAACTCAACGGTGAAGATGAGATTTCGTAATACAGGCACATTTTTTGGGGTGCATGTAACGTCTACTCCTCTGGTTCTTTCCTTTTCACAGCTCACCGTAGCTACTGGAACTGTAAGTAGTCACTTACTTTTTATATGTATTTTAGTTTAATTTATATACATTGTTAGTGTACATAATTTTATGATGTTGTATCAATTTACTTATTACTATTGAAACTCAGTTTGACTCTCGAAATTTGAACTCCATCACGTAAATTGAAACGTAGGGAGAGTTGTTAAAAAGTCTTTAAAAATTAATATGTTGTTGTACGTGGTCTAAGAGCAGGTAAAGAAGTTTTACCAAGGAAGAAAAAGTCAGAGAACTGTAGCGGTGACTTTGATAGGAAGTAAAATTCCATTGTATGGAGGAGGAGCCGACTTGATCAGCAAAGAGGGAAAACCAGTAGCAGCAGTGTCACTGGTACTAGATTTCAAGGTTCGAGCCAGGGCTTATGTTTTGGGAAGAGTGGTGAAACCCAAGTTCTACAATACGGTTAAATGCTCCGTTGTTATGGACCCTAAGAAAATGAACGTTCCCATTTCTTTACAAAAATCTTGTACTTACCTTTAAAACTAGGAAATAGACCCAATGAACAAGGGGGAGTACTGTCTAAACCAAACAAAGAAACAAACAAGGAGGGGGCAAGGCGTCGTACGTTTGTTTTTATTATCAGACAATAACTTCAGAAAATAGGTTGAAGGAAAGACCAGCTATCGCTGCTTCGTTGAAGGTCCAAGTTTTGTTATTTTTCAAATGTTAATTTTGTAGAGGAAAATGAGGTATGGCTGCAGATGGGGAGTAGCTGTCTAGCCTGTGATGTTGAGTGAATTAAATGCCATTTAATGAAAAACATAAGCCCTAGAAACTGATGTATTTATATTTTCCAAGTTTTGGTTCTTAATTTGATATTATATTACTGTACTGGAAAATTTGTGATATAAATTCCATCGTACATCTAGTCAATAGGTCATTCCATATGAATGGTGTGCCTGCTATTCTTAACACGTGTCATCAGTTTAATTAGTTGGGGAACTCTTGTCTGGTCTGTACATAATATATAACACTATGATAAGTTTCTCGCTCTACATACAAGAAGTGTGAAAATCTATTTTGGAAAAGAGCCTCGTTGGGTAAGAGGGTCCTTTGTTTCTTTTTCTATAAAAGAGAGAAGGTTCTAAAGATAGTCTTGAACATATAAATTCCATAAAATATTCTCCCCAAATAACTATTGTATGCATATTTTGTTTACTTAAAATCGAGTAATAATTAAATTTATATGTGGTTTTAAGGACACGTGATTTTACCTAATATCAATTGATAAATGCGATGATTAATAATGGAAATTAACAGTAAAGTAAAGCAAACCAATGCAATTCAGCCCTCGAGCTAGTGTGCCTTCGAACTGAATGATACTACAATAATGAAATATAAAACAGACTGATGAACAAGAGAGTATAAGCGAGAGAGAATGTTATATTGCTTTGATATGCGAGAATAAAATGGATTACAAATGATTAGGGTTCCCCTTTATATAGTAGATGAATTCTACTTATGGTAAAAACTCTATTTACATAAGGAAATCACATAATTATGCTATCTTCGACCACTCACGGATATCTTATCTTTATGTTATTATGCTATCTTCGGTCTTGCTCGATGTCTATCCCGTTTGGTCTCGGTCACTACTAGTCTCGATCTCGACTGGTACCTCGAATCCCGAACTCGGTACCTTATCCTCATGCCTCGATCTGATCTATTAAGGGGCCGATCTTCGATTCATCCCCCTGGTCTCGATTAATCAATGAAATCAGGTGGGGCCTGTTTTAACCGTATACAGATAGTCCCCTCATTTTTTGGAGTGAATAACAAAAAACAAATTGAGTTCGATCTTTACCTCGACCTGTCATGACGTCATCTCCGTGTCGTAAGCGACAGAGGTGACCGAAATGTCCCGTCGGTACTGTTCCCCAGGTTATTAATGTGTGTAAATTGATGGTCGACCACTAGCAACTTTGAACCGTCGTCGTGAAATCCATAAATAGGCTTCTTTTTCGCTCTTTCAAACTTTACTTTCAACCTCTTCTACTCTAACCTTTTAAAGCTCTTTGCATTTTTCAAGTTCTTCATCTGCAAATCTCCAAGTTTCACCGTTAACCTCTTCTTAGAACACCAAATCCCATCATCTTCATATTTCTTTAACCTCAAAACTAAATGAAGAAAATGTCAAAGACTGTGCCACAAAAGGAAACCGCTTCATCCTCTCAGCCGGCCGGCGAGAAAGCATCGGTGGAACCACGCCTTGAGGAATGTATTCCTGGGGAAGGGGGTTATCAGTTCCGATTTCAAGGTCGAGAAAACCTCGTCGGTCCCCGGTCGTTGTGAGCCAATCTCTAGATACATATGCTCGATACTTGAGAAGTTTCTCGAAAAAGTGAAGAAGGATTGTAATTGGCAGAACAAAGAGGTAGTGATCCCGACCCCAGATGAGGATATTACCACTCACGTGGAAGGATTCTTGAGTGTTTACACTTACCCTTTCACGTTGGGCCCCTTCGATCCAATCATCGTGGACTTCTGTAGAAAATACCAGGTGACGCCCAGGAAAATCCATCCCTCTTTCTGGAGGGTCGTAATATTGCTCCGATTCTTCTCGAGCAAAGTTGACGGGCTCCCCTTCACTCTCGACCACCTCATCAAGTTATACAACCATCAGCTCTATTGAGGTGGGCTAATAAAGCTCCAGCATCGGGCCACTAAGATTTTTATCTGCAGCATAGACGAGGACAAAGATCGAGACTGGATGAGTTGATTCATCCGAGTGAAGACTTCGGACCTGATTCCGGCCGAGAAGATGTCGTTTACCGACAAGTGGAATATGAAACGTAAGTATAACCCCACTATTAGTTTCTATTTGTTATTTTGCTTCCTCAATTTTTCTCATTGACATTCTTTTTCATGGTGTAGCGGCTGCCTGGATGCCTGGTGCAATTCCTAACCTCGAGAGCTAGGTTAGGGACCTGTATCGACTTCAATGTATGCTGAGCGCGCATGGTGTGACTTATCGAAAGGCCGGTGGGAGGCCAAAAATCATGGTAAGCCATTTTCATGTATTTGATGATTTAGTTAAAACATTCCTCCAATACTTACTCAATTTCTTATCCTGTAGGTCTCGGCAAAGATGCAGTCATGAGGCCCCCATCTGGCGAAGAAGAAACTTCGATTTTGGTCCCAAAGCCGGTAAAGGAGAAAAAGAGAAAAAGGACCTCGACCTCCGAGGATCAATAGCCTAAGAAAATAGTGGCTCATAAGCCCAAAAAGGATATCACCCCCTTGTATATGGAGTCAATTCAACTCCTAAGAGAGGAAAAAGAAGAATAGGAAGGCGGCTCTGGGCTGGTGGCTCGAGTAAAGACAAACACCGAGGCTCAAAATACCACCGAGCCGGTAGAAGCCAAAAACATTCTGCCCCGAGCTAACGGGGCCTCAGGAGGAGACTCGGGTGGAGCCCCCGAGTTGGAAAAGGCTAAAGATGCCTCATCTCGAGGCAAAAAGGTGGCAGAATCGGCTGTGGAGGTCAGTTTCGAGGCTTCTCGAGATGAAAAGAATGCCCCAAGAGACCCACTTGGGAAAATAGAAGTTGGAGACTCCCCGTCCCTCCCTTCATTTTTGAGGAGATGATTCGGGAGGCTCAAGCCATGAAGACTCCTGATGTAGAAGGTGCTCACGGAAGGGAGGACCCCTTCCATGGTTATTTTGTCGGGATCGAGGATGTTACTGGCTTGAGTGACTTGGAAATACCGAGGAAGGATTCAGGTGGAACCTCCTCAAGTTTCAGATTGATCGATCAGTTCCCGGCCCCTAGCGTCTATCCCGGGATCAAATGAACGATCGTCATCTCCATCCCGGAGGATGCACGAGTTTTTGCTGCCTCCGTAGGGGTGGCCAGTTATCTTCGAGGTCTGGTCACGGAGGAAGACCAAGCTTTGATGGACAAAGTGAGAGCACTGTGCCTCTCCAGTGAGGTACAATAAGCCTTGAATTGGGTAAGTATTAACTTCCCTTGTTGATATCATACTTGTATTTTTCTCTTTATCTAATTTCTTTCCTTCTGTCTATGTAGGCCTCGGTGCTTAATCATGAGGAATTTTCTAGGTCTCGAGCAGAATTGAGCCGGTACGAGGCCGACATTCAAAGGCTAGCCGAGGAAAAGAATGCCCTTAAACTTCTCAAGCAAAAAGAAGAAGAAGTCAAGAACCTCCGAGCTGAGTTAGCCGTGGCTCAGAAAGAACAAAGCGACCTGACCGAGCAAGTAATAAAAATCTTAGAAGCTCATGGCATCGGCTCGGGAGTTGAGGCTAACAATTCAAACTCACAGGTCCAGTAGAAGCTCGAGATGATCGATCGGCTCCGAGGAGAGGTAGATGTGGTGAAAGTGGAGACCTTATAATGGAAGCAAAATATGGACTGCCTTGCCTCAGAGAAGGATGCTGCTCAAGCTCAGTTATCCTTGGTTGAAAACCAGCTCTAGGGCTTGAAAGAGAAGTACTCGGCACATGCCAAGAAAATTAAAGAGATCCAAGCTCGGTTGGCCACCAAACTTGCAAAGGATAAACATGAGGCAAAAGGATGCCAAGGCTTATGTGGAGGCGATCGTGGCCATCTAGCAGTCTAATGCTGAAGCCGCTCAAGCCCAAGCAAAGGAAATCGAATGGTTCCCAAACTTGAGCATATTGGGTTGCCGAGCTTCCCAAGTGCCAATCTTGGAGGGAAACCCTCGAGGAGATCCATGCTCGAGGCTTTGATCTCACTGAAGAGATAAAAAGTGCCAAAGATCTCGAACCGACGCTAAGGCACTGGACTCCTCCTCTGATGATGATGACGTCGGGAGCATGAGCGGGTCCGAGAGCGGAGGGGCCCCCGATGGTGAAGATAACAGCTCCCGGGAGGATTAGGCAATTAGGATTTTACCCTTCGAATTTTTGTACAGAACCTCGACCGAGCCATGTCTCCCTTGTATATAATTTTGATATATAAGAAATTTTCCTTTCTTTCTATCTTGTCTTGAGATACTTTGCCTTGTTTCTTCCTTACGGAATTTGTTCAAGAGTTCGAACAAATTTGTACCCCTTAGGGTTTTCGAAGCTTGATACTATTGAGGTCCTTTGTAATGCCTTAGCATGAAATAAGGAATTGTTTGAGAGTTCAAAAATTTTGTACCCCTTAAGGTTTTCGAGGTTTGATATTATCGAAGCCCTTCGTAATTTTTCCAAGGGTAGCCTTTTTAACCGGTTTATGAAAATATTTGAAAGCCTGTTTTATTTACGGAATTCAGACGTCTCTGAACCGCGTTAATTTGGACGTAGCCTTTTTAGTTTGGGACTTGCCTCTTGGGCTTATTTTTTCCGATATACTTTGAGCTTGTTTGAAGTGTCAGTCCCCGAGTGGGGTGGTCGTGGCCTATATGAAATCGAGGGTTGCCTTATTAAGGTCTTATAATTTTGAGCTTGTAATAATTTGATCTCGTCTATTTATTGGACGGTAGTCCCTGAGTGTGTGGTTAGTTGTTCGTACTTCAGTTTCGATCGGCCCTTAAGCCTGTTTACACAATAGATCAAGAGTATGAAACTATAAACTAGAATTTTTCTAAGGCACAGATATTTGGAAAGAAAAAAATACTTCTCTTAATAGATGATTATACATGCTTACATGTTCGATCTCAGGGCTCGAGCAACCTATATGGGCATGACTCATTCGACCGTTTGGCCCTTACAAAATTTACCTATTCTAGGGTGATGCCCCCATATCCTTGTAACAAAGTTGATATTCTTCGGCGATTCCCCCCAGTATTCGAGTTGATTGTAGAGAAGCCTCAGATAATGTTGAATTTCTCTAAGTTAGCACGAACAGTGGTTGACTCATTAGAAACCTCGCCGGAAAAATAGATTCAGGACAAAAACCGGTCCAAGGGAAATAAAGTGCAACGCGTGCTTTCAGACCTAATTACTTCGTGTTGAAGATTCCTACAGCTACACCGTTAGTTCCCCGGCAACGGAGCCAAAATTTGATCACGCCGAACTATACCTTATAAAAAGGGCTAAGCGGTCGTTGCAAATATAATCCGGTTTACAAGTTCGGAGTCGAATCTCACAGAGAACCAAGGCTTAACTACAGTTGTTCAATATTGCTAAGAAGACACGTTCGAACAATTCCTATGTTATAAATATTAAGATTCTTATATCTAATTAACTAACAAATTAAAATAGTAAATTAACACTAAAGATACTACGGGTTGGAGAAAAGATTAAGGAGGTCTAGAGTTATGATTTCTCCAATTGTCGGAATCCTTCCCGCTATGTCTTCAATAATTTTGCCTAAGTATTCTCTATCAATCATGAACACTCATGCTACTGTAAATCTCTCTCGACTAATTACAACTAGACGCACTCTCTCGAGCTACGCTAGCTAACTTTTATTACAGTTCACTTTAGATTGAATCCAAGGTATTGTTATCTCTAATCCAACCTTTAAACCCTTAGTTATGGATCTCTCCTATACTTTGGGAGTGATGTTGTTCAACAATTACCTAAATATGCACTCTCTTTCTCGAGTAGATACACACTAAATAGGCACAGCTAATTGAGGATCCTTTCAATTAACTTCAACAAGAACGTAGTTGAACAAATAGAGATTAAACTTTGGCAAAATTATATAAAAACATAACAAGAATTTATCCTACAAAATGTTCCATCAAAACCCTAGATAACAAATTAGCTATTCATAAAAGTATGTAAAATTACAATACTAAAAGTCATAACCAACAATGAAAGATAAGAAGAGGGAGGAAAAACTCGTAGAAGAATTATCCGCCTTGCTCCTATTGTATCTCTGCCTCCTTAGGTCGAATATGTGCCCAAAATATGTCCAATCTCTCCAAAATACCATTTTTCCATGTATATATACCAAGTAGGGTCGGGGGCCCAAACAAGTGTAACTTCTCCCACGCGAAAAAGGGATTTTTTTTAAGCCTGGACGCTCGCGGGCGCGGCCAAACGCGGCACGGGCGCGGTCATTTACCAGTGCTCTGGTTCTGCCCGCGTCCAGTTCCGCGGTTGCGGTTTCGACCGCATTTTTCACCCTGTTCCGTTCGGAATTTGGGAAAACGTAAAACATGAAAGTTGTATCCCTTTGAGTTAGATTTCCAACCATATATTATATAGCCCAAATGGAGTTTGGAATAAAAAGTTATGTCTATTTTACTAGACAGTGCGTAATATGCCTATTCGAGTCTTCGTTTGTTCTTAACTATCAAATTTGACCCCTAACAGGATTCCGACTTGATTTCTTGGGCTTTTACTCAGACTTCAAAGCTCCAAATCACTTGAAATCATTCCATAACATCTATAAAACTCGGAATCACTCCTACAAGGCATAAAACACATAATTAGTGCAAAACACTAGCGATCAAAGCTCAAACTCGATTAAAATGCAGTAAATTAGAGTGTAATAAGTGACTAAAATACGCAATTATATCCTATCATCAAAGACAATTAAACTAATTTCCATCTCCTACAGGAAAAAGGTGGATACAGTAGAACGATATCATCTATCATATAAAGTCTCATACGGGGCCATCTAAATGATGGACTAATAACTCTTATTACAATTAAACTCGGTCAGAGGCAAGAACTGATCACAATGACCTCCAAAGTCTATCACACGAGCTCTAAATATATCTTCAAGTGTCTGAATAGTCCATTAGGATTGACCATCCATCTGCGGGTGAAAAGGTGTGCTAATCTCCACATCTGTCCCTAACCCCTATTGTACTGCTCTCTAGAAGTAAGATGTGAACTGAGTATCCCAATCTGAAATAATGAAAATAGGCACTCCATGCAAACAAACTATCAACCGAATATAAATCTAGGCTAATTTCTCCGAAGTTTAAATAGTCAATACCGATATGAAGTGGGTGGACTTGATCAATCTATCAACAATAACCCAATTTATTCAACATGAAATCTTTTCCAGTTTTTTCGGTTAAATATGGAAATTTCTGTTATAAATATATATTATATTATGGATGTTCATAAGCTTCCTGAAGAAGCTTATCCATTTGAGACTCTGCTGTAAATATGTTTATCTACTTGGTACTCTATTGGAAATAATCTTCCTGAAGAAGCTTATTATTTCGGTACTCAGTTATGGATAAATATTATCCCCGGTAGAAGATTATCTATGTCTGATACAGTAGCAGCTTACAAGAAGCTTACACAGCAGCCTGCAGTAGCTTACACAACAGCTTACAAGCAGCTTACACAGCAGCTTGCAGTAGCTTACACAACAGCTTGCAGTAGCAGCTTACAACCAGCTTACACAACAGCTTGCAGTAGCAGCTTACAAGTAGCTTACACAGCAGCTTGCAGTAGAAGCTTACACAACAAGTTCCTTCTTCTATAAATAGAGGATATTTCAATTCATTATGTACATCATTTTGAAAGTTGAATAAGACATCAATCTCTCTCTCTATACTTGTTTTTGGTTTATTTCTTTACAGCCGTTATTTTATAACACGTTATCAACACGAAACTTTTCCATATCGAGCATATCTTTGAAAGTATCCAAGGTATGAACTCTCTTGTTCTAAATATATGTTTATAATGTATATTAATCACATCTTTCTAGCCAAATAATGATGTAGATTCCATTTTACTTGGATGAGATCTCGTGAAATTAGAAAGAGAAAATAAAAATGATTTTACTTAAGCTACTATATGATGGCGAGACTACCCCATCAGTTTCTGTGGACAACGTTTGGGGGCTATGTATACTTATACAGTCGCTATTTTGGTACTTATTTACCTTTTGATTATCTTAATAAAAGATTACAAAATGAGTAACATTATTAGATTCACTTGAACTCTACCAGAGTTTGCAAGAAATATACAACCACCGGAAGTGGTTATGTTTCGTATATCTCATTGTAACTAAGTTTTGTTAACCACCAGAAGTGGTATATGCCTATGACCACCAGAAGTGATAATTTAGGCTTTCTATGGTTACAATTGAAGATAAGTTAGAGAAAATTTCTCTATACTACTTGCATGCCTCGATTTGCTCCTGAAGTAGCATTATCTTAAAAGATGTTCTAAGCCATCACACAATTTGGTGTGATTAATGCACATTCAGATAATTATATTCCATTCCCTGAAGGATGAGAACTTTTGATAAATAGTAATCCATTCCCTGAAGTGAATGTGACAATATATGAACGCGCTCTTGATGTAAATATATTACAATTAACCTCCAGAAGAGGTAATATGATTGAGAGAATATATACTTAATATTTCGTATTTTAAATTTTCCCTTAAAGAAGTAACACAATTGAAATTTCCTCCTGAAGTAGGAAATATTATGAAAGTGTGTCTTTCCGTGCTTAAACAAAATAATGAGCTATTCAAAGTTATGTTTTAAGCACATTTTCATTCCCTGGGGTGAATGAAGAAATACCTCTACTCACCTCCTGAAGATCTAGAATAACAAAGGATATAAATATTATTTTGTGGCGTAAAAATCATTGCCGCACGTACCTGTTGTACGTAAAACATCTTGGAAATTTTATTAAGTATCATTCTAAGGCAAATGCATTCTTGTAGAATGCTTTCTACTGCACCACATTAATATATTATGGTTAGTTATTGAGTTCCCCGAACGAAATAACAACTCATATATCTTTCCCTGAAGGATGTATTGACTATGTGGTTGCCGCTTAGATATAAAATATTCAGATGTTAATGGCATTTCTCCCTGAAGGAGACATTCGTCACAAAGTTGGTGGTAAAATTACTGAAATTCTTAATTTCTTACATTTATAATTTAGTATTGTCTTTATATTATTTATTTGATTACGATTTTCTCTCATGATACTAGAGGTGTCTGAGCAATATTTGATAGTACAAAATGTATCAATAACTCCTGAAGAGCTAACTGCTTGTCTAGAAGACTCATGACACCAGTAGTGTTTGATAAATATTAGATTGTGGATAATAAACAGAGGCTCTCGAAGAGCTTATATACAAATATGTCATTCATATTATATGATTATGGTCAAACATATGTTGTAGTAAACCTGAAGTTTACGAATACAAATGGCAATCATATTGAAACTACAAATGATTGGAATATTGAAAATCTTCATGTTTCCACAATCATAAGGGGTAAAATGATATATATATGTGAGAAGTTACCCGCCTTATTTTCCAATTTGTATTACATCATGTATCACAGTAAACTAGAAGTTTACTGATGCAAAAGCAGTCACAGTAAACCAGAAGTTTTACTAAGATAAAAGTAGCTACAGTAAATCAGAAATTCGCTGATACAAGAGTAGCCACAGTAAATCAGAAGTTTACTAATGCAAAAGCTTATGACATAGTAAACCAGAATTTTACTAAGAGATAGCACATGCCATGATAAACCTGAAGTTTTCATTTTCCATTTTTAGATGCGCTATTTGAGAATTCAAATAAGCATATACTGAAGAACTAGAAGATTCTTCAAGAATTCTGTTGTATTGCTTGTTCTCAAAATAAATTGATTATACCAGCTAAAGTTAGGGCTATAACCCCTGAATTCTGAAATATATGAAAGGTGAGTATGGGCTCATTCACCTATCATGTGAACCACTTATAGATGCATATATGAGATGGTTACACATGCGTTTTATTGTCAACCTGTAGTTTGGCATTTGAAATTGCTTTTCTCAGTTAAGAGCATAATTTTCAGATTATGAAATCAAGATAGTTCATCTTGATGATGCTGGTTTATATCCAAGCTAGTTTAGCATTGAATACCTCCTATTAATGGCTAAACTATCGCTTATGAGAACAAATCCTCATGTGTTGGTCTAAGATTTTTTTAAATTGCATACAACAACACTTGTATGCATCATACCAACAAAATATGATAAGTCCTCCCCTCACAATTGGTTTAGGATCAGAAATCAAATATTTTTACTATCTTTTGATGTGTGGTATATGATTAATTTCTGTACCACAATGCACAAAGATATGTTTCCCAAAGAATATTGGGGATATATGTTAGTTTTTCTAACATTTGGGGGGATAGAATAAACAACTGAAAAATATGTTATATGAATTGAATTATCATTAGTATGATCCTCACTCAGAATATAATTCAAGTCCAATGCCAGAAGCATTTGCTGATCCAAAATTAAATATCATATTTCAGCTGCGAATGCTCCTATTAAAACTAAAGTCCCTGAAGGATGGGGTTTACTTTACGCATGGAGCGTGGTAGACCAATCGGTTCCAAAGGTAACAATCCTTGAAAAGGATAGGAGCAAATGATCAAAATGATCATAATAAGGAGGAAATGAGCTCTAGAAGAGTCCACGACATAACATTTCATGAAACTCCAGAAGAAGTTCAGGTACCTGAAATAAGAAAAGTGATGAGATCTCAACAAGTTATGTCGTTTAGGAACCGATATGAAATGATCGTCGACGATATATTTAATACAATATAGTACACAATATTGTAAAAGATTGTGAGGATCAGACTTGTAGTCCAGACACCTGAATATGTCATGCCATTTAAATATAAGTCATAACCTATATGACTCATTTGATTAATTCTATATGAAGATCCTTGAAGGATTTAAAATGCCTGAAGCATATATTTCAAAGTCTCGAGAAATGTATCCAATCAGATTACAAAGGTCTTTGTACGATTTAAATCAGTCTGGGCGCATGTGGTATAATCGCCTCAGTGAATATTTGTTGAAAGAAGGTTACGTAAGTGAAGATGTCATCAGAATTTGTTATCCTTGTTGTTTATGTTGATGACATAAATCTTGTTGGAACTCCAGAAGAGCTCCAAAAGGCAATTGAATATCTTAAGAAAGAATTTGTGATGAAAGATCTTGGAAAGACAAAACTTTGTCTTGGTCTGCAAATTGGATATTTAACAGACGGAATCTTTATCCATCAATTTGCTTATACAAAAAGAGTCTTAAAATGCTTTTACATGGACAAAGCGCACCCAATTGAGTATAACAATGGTTGTTTTATCACTTGAAGTGAATAAGGATCTTTTCTGACCTCCAGAAGAGGATGAGGAATCCCTTGGTTGCGAAATACCTTATCTTAGTGCAATTGGCGCACTTATGTGCCTTGCTAATGCTACAAGAACTGGCATAGCATTTTCTGTTAATTTACTAGCAAGATATAACTCTTCTCCTACACAGAGACTTGGGTATTTGAAACAACGTCTTTATTAGGGGGAGTGAAGTATGCACTGTACTCTTTTTCCCTTGCTCAGGTTTTTTTTCAATGGGATTTTTTCTGGTATTTTTAATGAGGCAGCTTGCAATGTATATTATTAGTGCACTCTTTTTCCATGACTAGGATTTTTTTCCCACGGGGTTTTTCCTAGTAAGGTTTTAACGAGGCACATAATAATGAACATTCAAGGGGGAGTATTACGAAAATATTATTGTGGATGTCCATTTATTACTCTACTGTAGATAATCTTCCTGAAGAAAATTATCGATTTAGTACTCCATTGAAGTTTATCTACAAGCAGCTGATGTAGGCAGGTTGTAAGCAACTCAATAAAATGACTTGCAACAACTTCTTGGTTTGATGACATTAATTAAAATCGATCGGAAATAGTGGTGGATAATATTCTCTATAAATTCAACTTTTGAGAAGATGGTATACAAGATTGGAGTGCGGAGACTCAAATATTTGAAACAAGGTTTTCATCAGGGGGAGTAAAATACGCGATGCACTCTTTTTTTCCTTACTAAGGTTTTTTCCCACAGGATTTTCCTTATAAGGTTTTTAATGAGGCACCTAGCAATGCGTATTACTAAATATGTGTACTCTTTTTCCTTCACTAGGATTTTTCCCACGGGGTTTTTCCTAGTAAGGTTTTAATGAGGTACATTATCTTTTAATGAATATCCAAGGGGGAGTGTTATAAATATATATTATATTATGGATGTTCATAAGCTTCCTGAAGAAGCTTATCCATATGAGACTCTGCCGTAAATATGTTTATCTACTTGGTACTCTATTGGAAATAATCTTCCTGAAGAAGCTTATCATTTCGGTACTCAGTTATGGATAAATATTATCCCCAGTAGAAGATTATCTATGTCTGATACAGTAGCAGCATGCAGTAGCTTACAAGCAGCTTACACAGCAGCTTGCAATAGCTTGCAGTAGCAGCTTACACAGCAGCTTGCAATAGCTTACATCAGCTTGCAGTAGCAGCTTACACAGCCGCTTGCAGTAGCAGCTTACACAATAAGTTCCTTCTTCTATAAATAGAGGAGATTTCAATTCATTATGTACATCAATTTGAAAGTTGAATAAGACATCAATCTCTCTCTATACTTATTTTTGGTTTATTTCTTTACCGTCGTTATTTTATAACAATTTCCAATTTTTAAACCGAGGGATAGCATGCTTTATTTTTTTCAACGGGAAATTTTTTCAATGAAATATGAAAATTTCCTTTTTTTAAACCAAGGGATAGCGTGCTTTAGTTGTGTTGCTCGCGGTTTGTTAATGGAGGCAATAATAGTTATTTGTATAAATTGACCACATTTTATTTTAGATGATAGAAGTAATTATTACTACTAAGTTATTTATGGTAGTTAAAAGGACAATTCGGTGTACTAAGCTCCCTCGATGCGCGTGTCTGGAGAAGGCTGAACTATCAAGATCTATTATTCGTAGTTTTACACTACAATTCTACAAGAAATTGTTTTCACGACTCGAATTCGTAACCTCCTGTGACAAAAAGATTTTCATTTATGCCAAGACTCCTTTCATTTCGTATAGTTCAAGTGATTATGTTATTGATCTTCATCTTACTTTACCTTGTTGTTTCTGATATGTATGTTCGGTTCTTATACTCTTCTTTTTTGTTATTATTCATGAAGGCAATGTACATATTACCATGAGTAGTGCTGGCAAAATGAGCTTACATTTTATCAACTCGTTTAATCTGCTCATATTTTAATAGGTTGGATGAGTGATATTTAAGTTGGGTAAAATTTGGGCTTCAACTAATATTCAACTCGTAAAAATATGGGTATTCATGAGTAAAATGTGGGTAAAATATGGGTTAGACTAGTAGGTTATCTTCCAACTTTTTCATATTTGTTTAGTTTAACATTTTCCTCCGATTGAAGGAAATTATTTTCCTTATCAAGAGAATAAAAATATTTTTCAAAACTCTTTTTCAATCTAACCCACCATATGCTTCCCCACCAACCCACCCCCACCCCGCCCCTACACCCACTATTACCATCTCAACCTCATCCAACTCAATAGAAATATTATTAAGAGTACTTTCTTTGTAACTTAGGGCCCAATTGGACAGATTTCACTTCAATGCAACAGATTTGACTTCAATGCAATACTATAGGCAACATGTTTGACTTCAATGCAATTTAACCATCCTTTCAACTTGCAAAGGGAAATTTTATCTTATTTTTTTGTTGGTTTTTTCATCACCTGGGAATTATCCTAGGTAGTTGCTGCCTTGCGTCTCCTACTTTTGTCTTTCCTTTTCGCTTTCTAATCTATTCATATACACAAGGTATTCTTTTATTTACCTTGTAGGTTTAAGTATTATATCATGATTCTTATGTCAACACAAAATTATAGGAAAGAGATATCACTTGATAATGTAATATTTCCTCCTTTTCAATTTATGTTTTATCCTTTCTTTATGTTGATTTCAAAAAAAAAAAAATATATAAAAATAATTTAACTTTAACTTCTTACTTTACTGTTAATAAGATAATTTGTAGCTACACACACAAATTATTTGATTTAGACCACAAGTTTTAAAAATTTAGTTTTCTTTTTAAATTTGTGACAAATCAACACCACCACATAAATTAATCGGAAGGAAGTGAGTAATTTCTAATGGGAATGTTACATATTTAACGTCCGTAAGGACAAAATTTCCCCGCTTTCCGTCCGTCGTGTATTCCCCCTTATGTCTTCTGTAAGAACGAGAGGGATGAGCCTGTTATTACATTTAGTCATGATTTCTTGCACCCAACTCAACATATCTAAGTTTCTAGAAATATTATTCCAGTTAAGCTTATGTCACTAATAATTTGAGCAAAAAACAAAATTATAAATTGCATTTGCAAAAAATTACACTCATATAATATGGGTTAACCCATATTCAACCCGCGCATTTGACATCCAACCCGTTTTTTACCCGCATGAAATATGGGTAGTTGAGACCCAACTCATTTATGCTCAATCCATTTTTAACCCGCCTAAATCCAACCCAACCCGCCTCTTTGTCACCAATAACCATGAGTATTGTAAGTATCCGCATAAAAATATTCTTTTTGTTTCTTGTTCGGTATCGAATATCCCCTTTGGGGCTTCAACTATCTGGATTCATGTTTCTTAACTCTTAAGGCCCATTCAATTGAAAAGGTGCTTTGTGCCAGCATAAAATGATTATTGACGTCCCAATAATTGACGTCAATTTTATGAATATTTTTTGTATCTGAAATTATTGTTCTAAAAGTCACAAATTAATATCCATATACACATCTACTAACAAAGGTTAAAATTATGGAATCTTTTTTAAATATAAATATTAGTTTGATATAAATATTCCATGCAAGTAAGTATTTTCTGACAAATTACAGACACGATCTCATTATTGATTCACACTTTGAGAATAACTTGGGCTTGAAAAGGGAGCATATAGTCATTCTGGTTCAATTAATTCTTAAAAAATTAATCCAAATAGTAAAGGGATTTTTTTATTCCTATACACAATTTAAAACCTTATTATAAAAAATATTCATATTTTGGTAGAATTAGGGATTGAGAGATAAGGGACGTAGAAAGAGAGAGAGAGAGAGAGAGAGAGAGCATGAGGGGGAGAGAATAAGGATGAGAAATAATCGATTCCTAATATAAATGGATACTCATTTAATTCCTAAAGTGTATATAATTGGTAAATTTGTATATATGATGTAATTAAATTGAAATATGAGTAGGGGGTAATAAAGTTTCCAATAGTGCATAGGTATGTATAAATTCCTTACCGAAATAGTTGGCCAGATTTACTATTGGAATATTTACATACCTCTACACTATTGAAAACTTTATTACCCCCCCCCCCTCCCCCCCACACACTCAAGTTTCAATTTAATTACATCCTATATACATATTTACCAATTATATACACTTTAGGAATTAAATGAGTATCCTTTTATATTGGAATCAATTATTTTCCATCTTTGTTCTCTCTCTCTCTCAATCCCTAATTCCAGTAATGTAGAGTAAAGAAAAAGAGAACAACAATTCCACCATTGACAACCATTAAAAAACTTTGAAGCTTTGAATTCAATTTTGGGTTTTCAAAAAATATTATTTGTTTGAATTGGATGTTGTTGCAAACAATTGGGAATTCTCTCTACGTCTCTCTCTATCTCTCAATCCCTAATTCCAGTAATGTAGAGTAAAGAAAAAGAGAACAACAATTCCACCATTGACAACCATTAAAAAACTTTGAAGCTTTGAATTCAATTTTGGGTTTTCAAAAAATATTATTTGTTTGAATTGGATGTTGTTGCAAACAATTGGGAATTCTCTCTACGTCTCTCTCTATCTCTCAATCCCTAATTCCAGTAATATAAAACAAAGAAAAAGAGAGTATCAATTCCACTATTGACAACCATAATAAAGCTTTGAAGCTTTGAATTAATTTGGATTTTTAAAAACCATTATTTGCTTGGATTGGGTGTTGTTGCAAACAATTGGAATATGGTTTGGAGTTTATATCTCAATTTTGAGGGTGTTTTGGTGAACATTAGACTTGATTTTGGCTGAATTTTAGATTGAAACTCGAAGAAGAATACATGGGATACATTATACTTATGAAATTGTAGTAAATTTGTAGAAAAATTGTATTATGTTGTTTATATTTTTTTTATTTAACTATTGTATGAAAGTTGAACAATATTGTACAAAAATTATATTTAAGTTGTATGATATTGTAGTTGTATATAACTGAGTAGAAATAATGTATGAAAATTGTAGATGAGTTGCATGATATATACTTAGTTGTATGAAATTTGTTTTTACTATATATAAATCAAGAACAAAAGAAAAATCGTTCTGTTAATTTCTGTTCTACTTGTCTTAACGGGGTGATTCTGAAGCATGACTTTGATGGAATGATATAACCAGTTAGATTGTGCATTATTATAACATAATCTGTTACTGTTTTAAATGCTTGAAAATAACTATGAGGGCATAGGAGATTATTGAAGTAACGTGCGAGGGTTAGGTATATGTCCTATAATCTTTCCCAACTATCAGACGATGAATTAGATAATTGTTAGAATCAACTATATTATTACACTTAGAAGATATAATGCATAAGATTTTGTATCTTTTAAATTACAAAATAGACCGAAACTCAATTTATTTTCCAGAATTGGTTAATGTGAAGAAAGATTTGAAACGCGGTGTTGATAATTTTACTTCATGCAAGTGAGAACAAAAACATATTTAAGGCGGAAGAAAAAAAAGGAAAGAGAAGAGGAGAAAAAAAAAGGAAAAGTGTGTAACTAAATCTCTTGAGTGAAGAAACAAATAATGGATTTGTGAACCTTTTAAGGTGGATTGTATATATTTTGTAACTAAAATGTGTTTAGGTCCGATAAATACTAAAACATGAACATTTCTTATAATAAGGCTTCAAATTGTGTATAGGAATGAAAAAAATCCCTTTGAATAATAATCCCTTCAATTAATGGATGAATTCTGATTTGTAATGCTACGGCCCCAGGCCCCTAGCTCTACATCTAGTTGACGTAAAAATTGCACGGGGCGTCTTATTTGTCGCCACTATTTAACCTATACTCATTTTTTTTACAGTTTTAATTTGTACCCACTTTTTAAACAACTTCAGCCCTCCTTCTCCTCCTCATAGTTCGCCAGTTACAAACAAAAACTTCAGCTCAGAGCTGAAGTTCGCCAGTTACAAACAAAAACTTCAGCTCTGGAGCTGAAGTTCGACAGTTACAAAATAAAAACTTCAGCTCTAATCAGTTACAAAAATAAAAACTTCAACTCTAGAGCTGAATTTCGCCAGTTACAAATCAAAAACTTCAGCTCTAGAGCTGAAGTTCGCCAGTTACAAAAATAAAAACTTCAGCAAATAGAGAACAAAACTTCAGCTACTATGCTTAAGTTCAGCAATTACAAACAAAAACTTCAGCACACTTGCTACTTCAGTCCCGTCTACTAGAATGCTGAAGTTTTGCGTGATTGTCTTTGCTACTTCAGCCCCGTATGCTGAAGTTACACAAAAAAGTGGGTACACTTGCAATTTTTTTTACAAAGCGGACACAAATTAAAACGTGACCCAACAGACAGGTATAGATGCAAATGCCCCTCTAGTTGACTCCTACTCAGAAGTTAGAGATCCAAAATGATGGGCCACTCTTATCATCCACTGGACCAAGAGGAGGCAATGGTCCATGGGCTTAAAATAACAAGAGAACGTAAAAATTGCACGGGGCGCCCTATTTGGTCGCTCCCATTAACCTATACCCATTTTTTTTAAATTTTTTTAACTTGTACCCACTTTTTAAATAACTTCAGCCCCTTTTCCTCACTGAGCTGAAGTTCGCCGGTTACAAACAAAAACTTCAGCTCTAGAGCTGAAGTTCCCCAGTTACAAAATAAAAATTTCAGCTCTAGAGCTGAAGTTCCCCAGTTACAAACCAAAAACTTCAGCCCCGTATGCTGAAGTTATGTGAATAAGCGGGTACGCTTGCAATTTTTTTTGTAAAGCGGATATAAGTTAAAACGTGACACAAAAAACGGGTACGAATACAAATGGCCCAAGAGAACGCCTCTCATAAGTGACCCGTTCCAATAAGAATCAGAATGGTGCTTGAGGAATATACCTTGGTCCATGTTCTTAAAAGATTATGATTTGACTATTTAAATCAAAATAATGACAGCAAGTTATCTTATTATTGTAGGACATAGGCTATCTAGGCTTTGAAAATGGGAGTGATAATAAATGTAAAAGTAATCGCATGTGAAGATGCTTGAGGCGTTACTACTTGCAAAAAGTTCCTAGTCCAATTGCAACATCATTAGAATTTCACGTTAGGCGCCTTTAATTTACCAGATAAAGTCAGACTAAGCTATACTACACAATTGGAATTGCTAATAAATCAATCCTGACATCCTACAATTTGCAAACACTTAGGAAGTTGCAAAGACGGAGCCACTTGAAATGTGTATCATCTGTAGATGGACTAGGAAAGAATTCTATGTATTCCTTTCTTCATAACTGATTGCGCAAGTGGAACTTTATTTTTTTCAGGGGTTAAAAAAAGAATATCCATTATCCCATCTCACGTCACATTTCTTGCTTCTTGCAATTGCAATTGCATGACTCCATTATGCGGATCCCAGATTTATATTTTATGGGTTCGAATTTAGAATTCTATCATATCATGTTTAACTTATTGAGTTTAAAATTTAATACTTGTACTTATTTAGTCAATTTTTAATGCATATATCTAAGCTAAAGCATAACTTGGCACTAGATCCGCCTCTGTCCTTAGTTTGTTGATCAGATTCATGGGGTGTCAAATTTTTTCAATTTCTTTTTTGGCTACGTTGGCATAGAAGATAAGAGAAATTAAGGGGTATTGTATTGTAAACTTAAGAATGCTAAGTAATAATTCGATCATTGAGCTATATCATTCAGTGCTCTTGCGTATTATACCTCCAACTTTAGAACGCAAAGGTACTAACAATTCTAGCTATATATCAGAGTTACTTTATGACTTAGTACTTCTGCTGAGTGTCCATTGATAGCATGTTTGACCAAGTGTTTTTTGTGAAAAAAACGATTTTTTCTTTTGTGAAAAGTGTTTTATTTTTTTTTCTAAAATGAAGGTGTTTGGTGTGAATCGTAGTTGAATTATCAACCCTAAATCGAGATAGAAGGAGAAGGAAGAAGAAATGAAGAAGAAGAAGAGAGAAGAGTGCTTCGATACATTATGAAGAAGAAGCTCAAAAAACTAACTCATACAAAGTGTAATTGCCGCACTATTTATAGTTAGTAGCTAATTACCTTCTTTAACTAACTAACTAATTATACAATAATACCCTCAATTATTAAGTAACTCCTATTTCAACACTCCCCCTCAAGCTGGCGGGTACAAAAACATTAAGTACTCTCAACTTGCCAGTCAATTATTCATGTTGTAGTCTGGTGAGCCCCTTTGTTAATATGTCTGCCAATTGATCTTTGGAAGCAACATGTTGTGTCTTGACCAGTCCCATTTGTATCTTCTCCCTGACGAAGTGGCAATCTATTTCAATATGCTTGATTCTCTCATGATACACTGGGCTGGCAGCTATTTGCAAAGCTTCCTTGTTGTCACAGTATAAATCAACTGGCAATATTACATCTGCAACCAATTCCTTTAACAATCCAACTAACCAAACTGCTTCTGAAACAGCACTGGCCATGCTTCTATATTCAGCCTCTGCTGAGCTTTTTGACATTGTACTCTACTTCTTAGACTTCCAAGAAACCAGTGATTTACCATACTTAACCAGAAAACCTGATACTGATCTTCTTGTGTTAGGACATGATGCCCAATCTGCATCACAGAACACAAAGATCTTATTTGATTTCTCACTGCTGAAAACACCCCTAGACCTGGTTCCCTTTTTATGTACATAGCAACCCTCATAGTTGCAAATGAGACTTTTTAGGTTGTTGAAGAAATTGGCTGAGTGTCTGAACTGTATATGCTATATCAGGTGTCGTTAGTGTAAGATACAGTAACTTTCCTATCAACCTTTGATATTTCCCTTTATCTTCAAGTAAGGTATCATCTTCATTGCCTATCATCTTGTCATATTCTGGTATAGTAAGCCTCACATTGACTTCAAGGGGTGTCCAAGTTGGTTTAGCATCTCCCAGCCCCAACTCTGATATGATTTCCGAAGCATATTTTCTTTGGTTTACCAAAATACCTCTGCTCGACCTGCTGAATTCCATTCCCAGGAAAAACTTCAGCTCTCCCAAGTCTTTAACCTTGAATGCTTTGTGTAAGGAGTCCTTTGTTATCTGTATAAGTTGCTGATTATTTCCAGCAATCAACATAAACAAGAATGACTACTATATCATCTTGATGTTGCTTGATGAACAATGAATGATCAAGACTACTTTGTTTGAAACCTGATTGTAGTAGAGCTTCTGTCAGCTTTAAATTCCATTGTTTGCTGGCATGCTTCAGTCCATACAGGGATTTAACAAGTCTGCAAACTAGTTTAGATTTGCCCACTGTCTCCCCCTGACTTGAAAATCCCTGAGGTAACTCCATATAAACCTCATCATCCAAATCTCCCTGCAAAAAGGCATTATAGACATCCATCTGTTGGATATGCCAATTTTGCATAGCTGCCAATGCAAGGATTGTCCTCACAGTAGCAATCTTAACTACTGGGGAAAATGTTTCATTATAGTTCAGTCCTTCCTTTTGACTATATCCTTTGGGTACTAGTCGAACTTTAAATCTCTCTATTTCTCCATCACCCTTGAGTTTAACTTTGTATACCCATCGACAACCAATGGGAGTCTTTCTTGGTGGTAAACGTACCAACTCCCAGGTGTTGTTGGCTTGCAATGCTACCAATTCTGTCTGCATAGCCTTTATCCATCTAGCATCCTTACATGCCTCATAATAAGAGGTAGGCTCACATATTGCTGAGAAAACCCCTAAATAAGCTTTGTATGAAGGAGATATATGAGCATATGGGAGATAATTGGCCATAGAGTGAAGCTTCTTAGCTGGTAAAGGCACCACATAATCAGTTAACCATAGTGGCTGCTTAGTCACTCTCCCATATCTTCTCAATGGTGTTGAAGTGTCTGATGAATAGATGACAGGTTCTTCAAAGACTTCATCATCAGTGGATTGCACAGAAGGTACATTAGTGTCTTGATGGGCATCATGCTCAATGCTAATGTGAGAGGGGCCAGAAAAACCAACATGTTGTACTTGATGACCAACATATGAAGTATGAGGGGAAGTGACATCAGTGAGGAATGGTACACTAGCTCCTGGTGAATCATGCTCCAAAGAAATCTGAGGCTGCAATGTTTCTTCCATAGGAGTAGGAACATTAGAAGTGACATCTGCAAAATAAGAAGGATGGTTAGGAAAAATACCTTCATGGTAGGAAGGTGGTGAAACAGGCCCTTCAATATCTTTGAAAGGAAAAACTCCTTCTTTGAAAATTACATCCCTATTGATGAAGAACTCCCTTTTCTCCAAATTGTATAAGAGTTATCCTTTGGTAACATTATAATACCCCATCATAACTGCCTTGACTGCTCTGGCACTGAATTTGTCTTGCCTAGGCAAGACACTATCGTAGCATAAACATCCCAAGGTTCTCAAATGAAGTATGCTTGGCCTTTTCCTATGAAAAAGTTCATAAGGTGATTTACCCTACAACACAATTGAGGGTAGCCTATTGATAATATACACAACTGCTAGGACACAATGTCCCCAAAATCTCACAGGGATATGTCCTTGAAACCTAATAGCCCTTGCCACTACAAGTATGTGTCTATGCTTCCTCTCAGCTGCTCCATTCTGTTGTGGAGTGTAGACACATGTTCTTTGATGTACTATTCCTAATTCTCTTAACAGATCAGTAAAATTATGATTCACTAACTCACCTTTATTGTCTGACCTCACCGTCTTCACCATAGTACTGAACTGAGTGTGTACCATTTTAAAGAAATCTCTTTATACAACAAACAAATCACTTTGAATTTCAATAGAAATATCCAAGTCACACGAGAGTAGTCATCCACTAATGTTAGAAAATACTTATTACCATCAACAATAGAAGTATTATAAGGACCTCAAATATCCTAATGCAATAGTTGAAAAATCTTAGTACTTTTACTGTCACTAGAATGAAAAGGTATTCTTGTGTGTTTAGCTAAAGAAAAACCATCACATTTATTTATTACATTTCTACAGTTTTCGATGGGCAATCCAAGAATCTCCCTCATAGCTCCTCCTGAAGCATGAGCTAGCCTTCTATGCCACAAAGAGACATCAACTTCTTTCTCTTGTGCACTTAATCCTTTATTCATCTCTTCTCGTTCATCAGCAGGTAAGATGAGATACAATCCATATTTCTCTTTACCAATCCCCTTGATCCTCCCACTTGAGAGGTCCTGGAATAGGCAAAAATGAGGAAAAAATGTAACTGAGCAGTGAAGGTCTCTAGTTACTTTAGAGACTGACATGAGGTTGTACTGAAAGTCAGGTACAAATGACACATTCTTCACTACCTGTCCCTTAGAAATTATACAATCACCTATGTGTGATACCAGATTCACTTGACCATTAGGAATATAGACCTTCCTACAACTCCAGGAATCAAGTCTTTTAATATTCTGTTACATGCTTAAATCTGATATCATATGACTAGTTGCTCCTGTATATATGATCCACTCTTTTCTAGTTGTATTGGCCATGAATGATTGCATCATACCTGCCATGTTAACCATTGTGTTATGTGGGACATCTTTGTTCAACATCATCATGATCTGATTATACTGATCAGCTGTGAACTGTGGTGGTCTAGGAAGTTCATTGATTTGTCCCTTATCTGCTGCTTCAATCCTTCCTGCACTAGGCCCTGCAACATTGGGATTATAGTTCTCAACATTTACATTGTAAGCACTGTTAGCATTAGCAGTATTGGCTCCTGATCCTCTCCTCTTGTACTTAAAATCAGTAGGATATCCTACTATTTTATAACATGTCTCCTTGGTATGCCCCTTCATTTTGCAAAAATCACAATATAGGTTCCAGTTTTTGTCACGACCCAAACTGGAGGATCATGACTAGCACCCAGGCCATGTTTGCTGAGCACCAACGTACATTTTATCTAATCTTCTTTATTATCTTTAAGGGATAACGAGATCAATAAAATGGTAGATATGGATCATGAACATACATCACGTGGGATGACTAGATTGCTAAGAAACTACATAGAGCTACAACGCTGCCATGAAAGACTATTCAACAAAAATTAGCCAACAAGGCATACCAAACTATACATGAGTCGACACCTGTCTATGAGCCTCTAAAGAAGCATAAGTAATGCAACATAGCCGTAACAGGGCCCCGACATACCCATAACATCTATAACAAAATGCATACCAAGACCACGACAAGTTCGGAGAAGGGATCTCGCATATAACCGCTGAACAACAAAGCCTACTGTGGTGGGGGAGTTGCGTCTACCTGTCTATCAGGACCTACAACACGACATGCAGCATCCACAAATAAAAAGGACGTCAGTACGAATAAAGTACTGAATGTAAGGCAGGAAAGCATAAATAAGAACAATAATGTAAAGAGAGATGTAGGAGATATAACTTGTAGCATATGAGTGCTTCTAAGAGACAGTAACATTAAATGCACGATACATATATACACATAATCTTTTTAAAACATCCGCCTCTGTGGGCATCATCATCATAGAACATTCGCCCAAGTGGGCATCATCATCATAATAGAACATTCGCCTTTGTGGGCATCATCACCATCATATCATACCCGGCCTCAAAGAGAACTCGGTAAACCCAACTGATTAGTGGTTGCACAATAGGTGCCATACCCAGCTGACTATAGCGCGACTCGGTAGAGTAAAATAGATACATATATATAATGCATGCAGGACTCATTGGAATCATGTTCTGAATATTTCGGAGTGACGTAGGTCGATATTCTCCGTACATATCATTAGGGATAACTCTTCATCAAGAATCTTATAAGAATCAGGAAGTACCAACAACATTGATAACATAAGAATAAGAGAAGCAACCTCAATATCAATTGTTCCATAAGAAGGGAAACAATGTAAGTACTGCTAGCTTCTAAGAGTAGAGTATCTTTGGAAGCTCGTTCATTGCATTATGTACAATCGGAGTCGTGCAAAAGAAGGAAAGGGATAGCCTCACATACCTTGTATATACTGCCCCAACCTCAAGCTACGCAAATGTCACAACTCCTTAATCTACAATAAGAGAAACGACACTATCGTTATCGTTTAAGCGTCATAACTATTATGTATCGACCACAACCTATTTTACGATGAAACAGACATCACCTCCCCTATTTATATGACTTCACACAAGTCAAAACAATCACAAAACATCCCAAACAACATCAATAATAATCATATTGAGCCTCCCAAAATAGTCCAAACAAAACCTAATCACTTCACACATAAGACGACCACCGTATTCGTGTCAAACGACCCGGAAATATTACAACGAAACGACCAGCTCACAACCCTACATCTATATGGTGTTTCTACACACCCTTACTCCTACAAAACTCCACAAAACAGTAGTAAAACATGCAGCCCAACAACAACACAAAATAGTCCGCTACAAGTCAAATAACTCGAACTCACGGCTTCCGATCACCGTCAAGTGAGTTCTAACTATTAGGAAACATACTTATAAACCTTCCTTGATATTTAAAAACTTAAATACAGATATTAGAAGTTTCTTAACTATGAATTACCTTCCAAAACTCTAACTACAAAGAAAAAGGAGAGGCGGTATAATGACACTTACGTCGTAGGGATCGTTTTGATGTTATTGCTTCTCGATTTCATGCCCGGAATGATAATATTCTTTGAAACCCTAGGTGATAGCTTGAGGTTATGTTTATGGGTGTTCTAGGGTCGTTTTATGCTGAATAATGAAGATAAAGCCAACCTAAGGTTTATATATATCAAGTTTGGAAAAGTCAAAGAGGTGCTAGCTTGGCACCCTAGGATTGGTCCATCTTCCGACGCTTATATCTTTTTATCCTGATGTTGTATGAACGAACGATTAAGAGCGTTGGAAACTAAATTCCAAGACCTTCAATTTGGTATATTATATGTCCCAATAAGACACTAATATAG
This sequence comes from Nicotiana undulata, assembly GCA_005239495.1. Lineage (NCBI taxonomy): Eukaryota > Viridiplantae > Streptophyta > Magnoliopsida > Solanales > Solanaceae > Nicotiana > Nicotiana undulata. The sequence goes on from ML255682.1 coordinate 101,121, forward strand.
CACATGAAATATATTGCTCATAAAGCTCTAGTGATCCACCTACTTGTCACTTATGATGTTTGCGCAGTCTCGCGAAACTGCAAATATCTCTCTACTCCTACATCGTATCGATGAACGGTTTAATGCATTTGAAACTAGACTCATAGATATTAAAGTTGGTTGGTATATCATCCAATAATTCCAAGTATATTGGGAGAAAATACCAGTATATTTGACCTAATTTTCAGCACATTATGAGTGTAACTTGTGAAGACCTTTGCCGACTTTTGTTCCACAACTTGCTTGACTTCAAAATGTAGAACAAAACTATCATACGATAAAAATTAACTTATATAACCTCCTTATCATGTAATGAACCATAGTCTCACCCTAAAGTATATGTTATAACATTCCAAACTCGTCGACTTTCGACGAAACGTATTTTCTTCAATTGGTTTAGCTTCTAAGATTTCCAACCCTCTCGGTACTCATTGTTCCTGATCTTAAATATTTGTAACCTCCAATGTAACATGATTAACTTACTTTATATTCCATCAAATATAATCTTATTTTTGAGATTACATCGATTGACTTATGATGTACTCGGACGTACGAAAACATGGGGTGTAACAGTTTTTTCTTGTTTTATGACTCTGTCCTTGAAAATTTCCTCCTTTTGTAGTCATGAAAGTTGTGGCTTCTGAACTTTCATTCATTACAGACACATTAGAGACAACTCTTTGACTTTTTCTCTCGATGATCATCACATATTCCTTACTCACATTAGGTGTAGGATTTGCCATGAGAATCTGACTCCTTACTTGCTCATAATTCTCATTAAGCCCCATTAAAAACTGCATTAACTTTTGTCGATGCAGATGTTCAACAAATTCTCTGTCACGACAAGCTGGAATCATACTCTCATATTCATCCCAAAGCTCCTTGAGCTTAGTAAAGTATGTGGACACACTATTAGATCCTTGATGCAAGGTTGCAATCTCCTTGTGCAATTGATAGATTCTGGAAGCGTTCACCTTATCAAAACGCTTATTCAAATCTCCCCAAACTCGACATGCATCTTTAGAATACACTACTCCCGTCATTAATTCCTTTAAAACAGAACTCATAATCCATCCCAGGACAATTGCATTACATCTATCCCATTGATGACCTAAATTCTCTTCAACATCTTCTCTTTTCAGTGTGTCGTCAATTAACCCTAACTTGTTCTTACCTAACAGTTGGATTCTCATTGCACGACTCCAAATCGAGTAATTGTCTGATCCGGTCAGCTGAATTGACACAATCAGAGCTCCCGTTGTATCTGAGGGATGCAAATACAATGCATGGTTGTGATCGAGATCTATGTTCGCCATTGTTGAAGAAAACAGAGTAGAAAAACAGAGATTCTCTCCATTGACGAAACTGTTTACTGGATCTGTAATCTCAGCTCACAATCGTGGCTTGAAGCTCTGATACCGTGTGAATTGTGGTTGAATTATCAACCCTAAATCGAGATAGAAGGAGAAGGAAGAAGAAATGAAAAAGAAGAGAGAAGAGTGCTTCGATACATTCTGAAGAAGAAGCTAAAAAAACTAACTCATACACAGTGTAACTGCCGCTATTTATAGTTAGTAGCTAATTACCTTCTTTAACTAACTAACTAATTATACAATAATACCCTCAATTATTAAGTAACTCCTATTTCAACATTTGGCCTAGCTTTTGAAAGGAAAAAAAGAAGCAGAAGCGGAAAAAAGTAACTTTTGTCCAAAAGTATTTTTGAGAAAAATACACTTAAGACCCGTTTGGTCATGAGTTTTGCCAAAATAAATTTGGGATTTATTTGGCAAACACATGTTTGACCATAAATTTTGCCCACATTTTGGCAAAATTCCAAATCCCAAAATCACCCCAATTCCTGATTTTGGATCAAAATCCCAAAACTTGGTAATTTTATACATGTTTTTCCAAAATAAAGTTGGGGAATATGTTTTGAAAACGTATGTTCAAACACATTTTACCAAATCAGATTTTTCAAAACAAATTTGGGAATCTATGGCCAAGCGCTAGCTTAGAATCAGTTTTTAAAATCTTGACCAAACACTTATTGCTGCTCAGAAATATTTTTCAAATTAATTAGTCAAGCACAAACTGATTCTCATCAAAAGTACTTTTGAGGAAAAACACTTCTCAAAATAAATTGATTTGTGCAGTTTGGCCAAACGGGCTATGAATATCAATTTTTACCTAATTCGTTCATGCATATCAACAGTGTAGCCGAGTCTGGTATTCAAATAATTTTGAATACATGACCTGTTAAGAAATTAAAAGAAATATGTTTTAGCTTTTATACTCCTTTTCCCCTAAAAATATTATAAAGAGAAGGGTAAAGAAAAAAAGAAGATAGGCTGGATAGGAAGGTTTCTAATCACAAAACTATTTTCATGATTCAAAGAATCTGCAACTTCTGCCGAAAGGATTTTATCCATTTATTAGCTGATGAAGCACTTTATATTGATTTTCGGCGACTGAGCCAATGATTTAATTGGAGAAGTTGCAAGTTGCAACTTGCCAGAGATAAACTGAATGATTGCGTATGATATAGTTGATGATTGTTGGCCCAAAATATAAAACTGCACCACATCCTATCCAAACCACAAGTAGTGTATCCATTGCCTTTTTGCAATTCTCGTTTTTCCAAGTAACCAACTTGTTTCATAACTCCATTCACTAAATACAAAAAGATAAAATCTGTACATTTTGTTGAGTTCCAATAACTTGTCTTTGTTAATGATATCCTAATTTCAACTTTTGTATGTACAATGAACTTGTTTTCTATGAAGAAAGAAAAAATTAACCTGCCCAACCAATAAGGTAAAAGGGAAAAAAAATCAGAGCTGATAACAAAAAAATCTTCAGTTCTCTGGTTTTTTCTATCACTTAAATATAAAATAATTTGAGATAGACATCACCGAATGCAGACCCAGCCATCATCAGTGGACCACTCAGATTCAGGTCCTTCATTGATTAACTCTTGCAGCCTCTCCGCCGGAGTTGTGGACCATGACCCGCCGCTAATATTCAGATATTCTTGAATTGCCGGCGAGGGCAGAGATGTAATTGAACATGTTGCTGAGGATTCAGCAGAGTCATCAGATACCCAATCTGGGAAATCAAATGGACACCTAGGAGACGTCGAAGAACTGCCACTCCCGCATGTTTCGTCATTCAATGTAACAGTGACATCATCATAATGTTGATCAGCAACAAAGGGATGCTTTAGAAGCATCTCAGCCGTCCATCTCTTTCTTGGGTCCTTCACAAAGCATTTTCCTAGAAAATCTTTTCCTTCGTCGGATAATTTCGCGGGAAATTCAGGCAATTGATCACCAACTCCAATTGCCATCAATAGTTGGGTTATATTTGAGTATTTCCAAACTGGAACTCCTGCTGCCATCTCTGCCACAACACACCCAAGTGCCCATATATCGGCGGGAGAGTCTTGTTCGCCGCCGGTAACCATTTCCGGCGACATGTACAATGGAGTACCCCTCAATTCACACCGTAGGTTATTATCATCTTTCATTGAATCAGCTCTTTTTGCCAATCCAAAATCAGCAATTTTGATCTGACCATCTTCGCCTAAAAGAATGTTCTGAAGTTTAATATCACAGTGGACATAGCCACTCTTGTGGATATAGTGTAGCCCTTTCAATAAGGCCTTGGTGTATTTTTTGATTTCAAATTCCGGCAAAATATGATCACTGGAATTCATGAGCTTATCCGACAAGTCACCTCCAGAAGCATACTCCAATAAGACATTATATATCTTTTCGCCATTTTCGTATGTAAAGTTGTCGCCAAGGCAATTGATGATGTGGGGGCAACTGTTAAGCTCATCCAAGATCAGCTTCTCGTTCAACAGAGTAGCTGAACAGGAAGCAGCACAAGATTTAACCACCATCGATTGAGTAAACAGAGTATTCTGGCATCTGGGTATTACAAAATTTACTTTGCCGAAGCTTCCATGGCCTACTGCTTCACCTCGAACCCAATCCATGGCTGTATTTTTAGGGAAAAAATTAAGCTGAATTTTTATTATTTTAGGCTTTCTGTTAAAGAAGGAAAGAATAGAGCAGAGAACGCGCAATTCACCGCGAACTTTGCTTCACACAGGGGACTTCTATATATAGTGCGGGGGAAATTATTTTTTCTTTTTCTGTTCTCTTTCCAATTTCATTTTGAAGTTTTTTTCCTGAATTGAATTAAATGAACAATGTTCACACAGCTAGTAATTAATGATGTATGCATACGTCACTGCGTTTTTTTTTTTTTTGAGTATTGATTTTATTGTGGTGCGTCGGACCTATTTATCTTAATAGACTATCTTGCTATAAGTTGTTATTGGTATTCCTAGCATATTCTTTGTTGTTATCGGCGATTTAATTTTCTAACGATTTGTTTTGCTATCACTTGTTTACAGAGCTCCCTTCACCTTCTCTAGCCGATGGTTATTCGGAAACAGTCTCCCTACCCTTCTAAGGTAGAGATAAAGTTGTGTACATCCTATCCTCCACAGACCTCACATGGTAGGAATAAACTGGATAATTATTGTTGTTGTTATTGTTGGGTATTGATTTTATTAATTAATAAAAGTTCTAAGTTGTTGGAGACACAATAATAAAATAAAAATGGCACGTGATTGTGGTAAGATATTTGTTCCTCAAATGAAGGGTGCTATACTTCCTAATTTCGCTAAAACAAATGGAGATCACTTTTCGAGACGTGGTCCATTTGAATGATTACACATAGTGTTAATATATATGGCGTCAAAACTATATACTCCGTTAGTAAAGATCATCGTATGAAATGACAAATAAAATTTAGTAATTTGTTTGTACATTTATTTTCACAAAAGATCTTTGCCATTTACGTACAACGGTTGAAAATCGAACCCCACAAGGATGGGATAGTGATGGTTGTGAAATCTACCTATATTCACGGTCACATTTTAAACATTACTATCAACAAAATGCAAAACAGAACAAAGAGGTTTCAATCAAGAAAACAAACGGAGACCGCTTCCTCTTTGACTGAACACGGAATTTATGAAAAAATTAAGACTTTTGAATTTGTTATCCCAAATAAGTTAAAAAGGAACCAGAATATTTGTGTGATTATAAAATTTTTTCATTAATGATAGAATTGTAAGTTTATGTTAAATTGTTTTTAAAATTTAAAAAAGGTCAATCTTTTAAACAGACAAAAAAAAAAAAAATAGATTTACACCAACAGAAATGGGAGTACTACATACGGCTAATAGGCGCCTTTAAAAGTCGCACCATCTTTTGTTATTCATATACGGTTTGCCCCATAATTAGCAACTTACAGTGAAAACTTTTTGCACTTATCATGGCTCTAATGGGGTTTCAACCCGTTTTACTATTATTCAATTGTAGTCGTAACACTCTTACGGGTCGTTTAGTATGATGTATAAGAAGGTACAGTGCTGATATAAAATTTAATACCACTTTAATACTTTGTTTGATTAGCAAATTAGGTATAAGTTATCACAGGATTAAAATTAACACCGGGATAACTTATACCTTATAGAGGGTGGGGTAATAACTTATACATTCTTCTTACAAATTATGCAATTGTCATATTTAATACAACATACCAAACAATGGATAAAAAACAATCCCTGCATAACCAATTCCAGCATAACTTATCCCGGCATAAGTTGTATTCAAACCAAACGACCCCTTACTCGTCATACAATTAATCATAAGTCCATAGCAACGCAAATTGCATTTGACTAATCCTAAAACAAAAAAGAGGGTAAACGATTAGATTAATTGAGCCTTTGAAAAAGTTGTGGGACTCGATAAGTGATTTTGACGAGGGGCTATTACGATTTTTTTTCCTCCCACAACAATAAGATTAACTAGTTGCAGAACAAGTCTTGGAACAGAACAAGACTTGTCATTCGAATATTTTTCATTATCTACATGAATTTTTTCTTTTGATTTCATAAAATTTTAATTTGTTCTTTGGTACATTGCGTAAAGAAGCAAAATGAAACAAACAAGATAATAATTTGTTATGATTAGTTTTCTTTAATATTAACACGCATCACACGAGTTCTAATAATAATTAATGTAATTCGATAATTTTTGCCGATCTAAAACTAGAAGTCAACATGTATACATGGTTTGGACTTAGAAATAAGCACTTAGCTTGTTTATTGTTACAATTTGTGAACGAAAAAAGGCTAATGTCTAGATCAATAGTTTGAGCGGCAGGTTCGGGCATGAGATAATTAAAGTATGATACTGAAATATAGCCAAATTTTGTCGACAGAATATGTTGAGGAAAAATTTAAAAGAGAAAAGGGAGGAATTGATATTTTTTGTCGGTTGTCGTTGACAGAAAGAAAAATAAAAGAACCCATTCAATGCCACAACTGTAGAAAAGAGATTTGAAATTAGAAAGAAGTTATGCATTGAGTATGGACACACGATATACCAACCATGTATCATATGGAACACATAATAGCACCACGCTTCCCACATGGTTATGCGATCCTCCTTTTTACCTTTTCTTTACGTAATTTATAACTTAATTAACCTAATTAGTAATCGGGAAAGAAAAAATTGAGTTAGGAAATCAAGTTTGATAATTGTAATGGTAAGACAAGGGACTAACAACTTGTTTGGATGATTGTTTCATAATGTATTGTATTGTACTGTATCGTTTGATGAATACTATGTTTGGATAGATTGTATCGTTTTATGATATTATGCACTAGCAATACAAAGAATAAATTTTGCAATATTATAAAGAAAAATTATCATACGAAATAAATTTAATATATAAAAAGGTAGAGTAAATGATAAAATAAAATTATTTAATAATAGTGAAGGGTGAGATGAGATAAAAAGACAAGATAACGACGCAACCACACCAAATCGGTCGTTACATAAAGTGGCACATTTGGTCGTTACGTAACGACGAATTTAATGATACGATACAATAAAATTTAAGTAACAACCAAAACAAACATCGTATTTAAAGTAACAATACGATACAATACAATGGGTAACGAAAAGCTTGTTTGGATGGTTGTTACACGTTGTTGTATCGTATTGTTACTTTAAATACTATATTTGTTTTGGTTGTTATTCAGATTTTATTTCATTGCATCGTTAAATTCGTCGTTACGGAACGACAAAATGTGTCACTTTATGCACCAACCGATTTGGTGTGGTTGCGTCGTTATATTGTCTTTTTCTCTCATTTAGACCCTTTATTATTATTAAATGATTTTATTTTATCATTTATCCTACGTTTTTATATAATAAATTTACACCGTATCATAATTTTTCTTTATAATATTACAAGTTTATTCTTCATTTGCTGGTACGTGATATCATGAAATAATTAACAACAAACGGTATTATCTATCCAAACATTGTATTCATCAAACGATACAGTACAATACAATACGATACATTATGAAACCACGTATAATACCCATCCAAACAAGCTGTAAAAGTTAGGTCACCAAAAATGAAACAATTAAGAAGCATAGAGCTTTGCCTTGGCGGTGATTGCGGTTGCAAAAGGTGTTTTAGGCACAGAAGGCCCCTATTTTGATGGCTTGCAAATAAGGAGAGAATAATACATACAGCTTGAAAGAGATCTCCTAGCTTCTACTTTACCCACTCATAGTGCTATTGCTCTTCGTTTTCGTGATACACACATTATAAGGTTCATTCGTTTTGATTTCGATAATGTCACGGAATTATTACTACTTTTCTTAACCATAATAGGAGGAAATCTAGTTGCTTAAGATGCGGATAAAGACTTAAATCAACGGGTTTAAGTCTAACACTGTAATCTTATTTTAACATGTGATAGTAGGTTACCTATTATTTTTATTAAGAGTTTTCCTATAATTAAAACTTAAACTCCCTCTAAATCTCTAGATACAACTACTACACATTGTCTTGAGTCATTTGAAAATGGAAAACGTAGTATACACAAAGGAAAAGAAAAGGGAAAAGGGGTGTAAAAGACGGGGGCCACAACAGAGAGGGCAATGCCAGTGTATACATGCAAGTGAGAATGAGAGTGAGATACAAGCTAAGCTAAGAGTAAAATAGCCAAAAATAAATCACGTCACTGGAATTATGTGCCATGAACTGTAACGATCACATGTTGGCATCATGTTCTTCCTCCAAAATATAAACAGATAAATAATGATCCTACCTTCCTATTGGTTATTTTATGAACCACAAAGGCTCTACTACAAGGCATGGGCTTTCCCAACTTGCATTTCCTTTTGCAATTTGCATTTCTCAGGATCCACTAATTTTTAACTGAATATTTCTATTTTTGTGGTCTACATATGAACTTAAGATTGACTTTTTCTAGAACAATCTCATGTTCTAACAAAGATTGGCCTGTCACGTGCTACTTACATTATTTCTGGTCTTCAAAGCCTGACCAAACTGTTTCCAACTGTTTGAATTGGAGACTATGTACACTCATTTATAGCTTTCTCTTTTACCATATCCAATCCCACAGACTCTCCACTGATTTTCTTTTCTTTTTGGGTTACTTCCGTGCTCTTCCCAAGCAACCGCTAAAACAGAACTCCTTGAGGGATACGACCCATAGTGGCGAAGTCACATAGCACCCATTCATCGATAAATATATACTATTTAGATAGGTAATTTTTTTTATGTACATATGCTATGTGTAAATTTTTCTTGATTTTTTTGTATATCTATTTCTATAAATTTTGATACTCTTTAATGAAAATCGTAATATTTATCCGTAAAATAGTTCAGTTGAATTTGTTACATGGTTTATAGACAAGCGAACTGATTTGATCCAAAAATAATAAATAAACTAGACTGAAAATAAGACTTAGCGGTTAAAATCAAAGGAAATGACGAGCTTGGTTCTGAGAGCAATGCCTCCGGAGACATAAATACGAATGATACAAAGAGCAAGTAAAGTTATTTTATTTAGCTTGAGGGTCATTGATGAATATGTAACGGTAGGTCATGAATGCAAATATTTTATGCAACGACTGCCCTTTTAATGCCAGGGAATATTCTTCATTAAATGTTATTCGATGGCAAGCATTTGATCTGCTCACATTGATCGGGTTCCCTTCTATCCGATGTCAATTGCAGATGTTGTTCCCGGTGCTGGTTATTATGTGATTTACTTTCTACCTGTCTCCGATTCCACGTGTCACGTTGTCATTCGATCATTTAATGCCAACCAATTTTACCCTATACAGATAGTCCCCCTGCTTTTCGGTGGCATATCTTTGTGTCACTAGGAAGTTGGTGAAGATCCCTTTCTTGGAAGGAAATCTTCTGAACAGTCTCTGACGCTTGAAAGGACGCACGTTTTCTCGCATTTAATACCCCGAACACTTCTTGCCCCATCATTCAGCAATATTTTTGCTAACTCTCGAGATAATCATGGCCACGATTTTTGTCGTCTATATCTATACTTATACTCATCATTTCACCTCTTTCACTTTAAAAGCTTTTATGTTCATTATCGTCTTTGCACTTAACCTTCTTCTGCTTTCATCTCTTTCCGATTTCCCCCCCAAAAGACTTCATTATCTTTTTGCTACCATGGCTTCTTTTACTGAGTCTTTCAAGAACTCTGGCCTTGGTGGAGGCCCGAAGAGAAGCAAAGACAATGAGGTGGATGTTGATGTTGATCCTCCCATGGTAAGCACCATCATCCCCAAACATCTGAGCACCGTCAATGACTTCCTAGAGAAGTTTTCGTGCATCCACGGATTTGGGTTGTTAGCAGGTATCCTTCTTCTATTCGTCCTTCCAGTATTCCTACTGTGAAGGAGGAATGTGACTGCCCAAACCTTAACATCATTGTTGCTGACCTGATAGAGCGGGTTACTTTCACCATGGAAGGTTTTACGTATATTTATACGTACCCCTTCGCCTTGGGTCCCTATCATTTGAGCGGAGGACTCGTCCCCATGATCCTGGAGTTCTGCCATCAGTACTAGGTTTTCTTGGCACAAGTAGGCCCTTCTATGTGACGAACGGTGGCTTGTCTATGCTGGTTGTGCACGGAGAAGGGGAAAAACCTAACCAAAGCGGACATCGTTTATATTGATGATGAAATTACCAAGGCCCAGGCATTGGAGTTAACTGCTCGAGAATGTCACCCCGCTTAACCTGACGCAACTTACTCTTCGATACAAGTTCCGAGTATTTGGGAACCGAGGAGGAACTTGAAGAGAATGATGATGAAGACCTAGGTCCCGAACCGACAACTGATCCGCCCATTTCTCCCGGGGAGGGGGGGGGAGGGAGAAGGGGGCGTATATACCTCTCTCACCTCGAGTTCCGATGGTGACAATGTTTAGATTTTTTCTTTCCTTTTTTTGTTGTTTTCCCTTTGTACTTTTGTACTTATGTCGTTTGGCATTTAAATAAATGAAGAAGATTTTTACTTAAGTCTTGTGCAAAGTTTGTTCTTTTTCAGTTGAGTTGGATAAGGCTTGGATGCATTTTCATCCGATAGCTTCTTGTTCTGAGCATAAACTCTTTTGGAACCAACCCTTTACTATGAGGGTTTCATCAGACACGACCCTCTTATGTTTATGGTTCTCTTGAAGAGGACGTCTCATGTTCATTCCAGCACAAGCATTTGAAGCTTTCTGTTAACTTTCCAATGATAGAATTAACTCATCGTTTGGACAAGAAACAAGATAAAAATAAAAAGACTTTGTTTTATTCCTTTCATTTTTAAAAATACATGAGCACACGATTGCTAATGAAAAGAAATTTCCAATACATGTGGCTAACTCGTACAACTTGTTTCTACGGAGCTGGCCATGCAGCCCTGGTCCCGATGAGACATTGTTGTTCTCGGGTCTCTGATCGGCTCTCACCTACACTACTATAAAGTAGAAAGATGAGGGTCAGAGCAACTTTTACCCAAAGGATCGGGATCAAATCCACATGGAGTTATGATTGTGGGAGTTGAGTTTCTAGGCAATCTAGTAGTGGTTCGTGCTCTTAATTGCACTTTGCATACTTGTTGGTTTGACAATTATACTATGGTTTATACTAATAGTAATTTGCTAATTAACTAACGAATGTCTTTTTGGTTGTTTTCTTAATGGATAAAAGGCACTAGGGTTATTACTTTCTCCTAGGCGAACATTCAACGGGATCCAATACCTAATGCAGAGATGTTAACAAAGGGAATATGGCATAACCAATGCACGAAATTAGCCACTCTATACCTCTTGGTAGTTAAAGTGGCTTTGCCCTAATTGCCTCTCTCGAGGTCAATTGGTTGTCAAAATTATGCAAGCAATATTGGTTCAAGTTGGGTTTTACTATATCTAGGTTTAACCCGTTAATTGGGACTATCAATCTCTTGATCCCAATTCCTTGTTAGGCTGATTTTCTAGACTCAAGTACTCTTTCTTAAGAAGAACCCAAGTCAATTGAACACCAATTAGTGTTTGCAACCACCAATTTTAACATGAAAACCACAAATCAGCCCAAATACCAAACACCCATAAACATCTAAGCCTTAATTTAAAGGACCCATTAAACACCCACACTAGGGTTGAGCCACAACCCTAGCTAATGGGTTTAGCTACTCATAATAACTGAAGAAATCAGAGAAATAGATGAAGCAAAACCCATATAATTGATTTATAAACTAAAATTGAAAGATTCAATGTTGAAATCCTTCTAAAAGTACTCAAAAAGATGAATAAAAGTCGTTCACGAGCTCCCCACTATATCTCAGTACAAAGCTTAACCTAAAAATAAGAAAAGAAACTATTTATACTCAGCTAAAAATTCCGGACAAAAATGCCCTTGCGGGGTCACCGCGGACCGCATAAAATGGACCGCGACCGCGGTGAGGCTTTTTAGCTTTACAAAACTGGGCTCTGAGCTTGGCCACCGCGGTCCGCATAAACTGGACCGCGACTGCGGTGGCTTCAATGCGAACCGCGAAGAAAGGACTGCGGTCCACGGAGGTCTTCTAGCCTTCAAGGTTTGGGGTCTCTGATTCTCTTGACCGCGGACCGCGTAGATTGGACCGCGGTCCGCGTTGATTTTGCCCTTCAAAAAAGCTTTCTGAATCTCACCACCGCGGACCGCATAAACTGGACTGCAGTCCACGATGACTTTTGCCTGGGAAACATCTTCTCTGAATCTTTCTAGCGCGGACCGCATAAAATGGACCGCAGTCCGCGTTGGATTGATCTTGGGAAGCAATCTCTGAATCTCTTCAGTGCGGACCGCATAAAGTGGACCGCGGTCCGCACTGATCGATATAACTCTGCATGTGCTTGATCTTGGTACTTGTGCAGGTTTCACTCCTTTTTGAGCAAGTCTTTGACTGTATGTCATCCTTTTTGACTAAACCCTGCAACAAGAACAACAAGTAAGCCTTTGGGACTATTTTGCATACAATTTTATCCAAAACTTATGTACGAAAGAGTATAAAATAAGGTAAAATCCCTAGTTATCAAATCCCCCAAACTTAAGCTTTTGCTTGTCCTCAAGCAAACTAAATAAGCCCCACCCCTTCTTTGAATAAGTCCAAGAAGATTCAGCTGCCCTAAGATAACCTCTTCTAGCATCAATTGGGACTAACAATTGCCCTCAATGCAAATGAATCATTAACAACTTTTGACCTTTAAGAATCATGGATTTCAGTGCGATACAAGAGCATCAAGAGTTGACACGACTCATCAACGAAACTCTTACTACTACTTTGGTCATTGTGGAGCCCAAACTCATACTCCTCAACTCTTCCTAAGCAAACCTCACTTTAAGATTTTAACACTTAGAACAAGGATAATGGGAGTTCACTCATCTCTCTCAAGGAAAAGACTCAAGTCCGGCTTAAAGTACCATAGGCTTTCCCCTTGTGTGAATCGCCACTAATGTAAGCTTCATTCAACTCAAGATCATATAGGACTTCTGTGGACACATGATGAAGGCTTTTGGTTTAAGGTAGGAAATATTTGGTAAAGATGAGTTCTATCTTCCCTTAAGCACTTCATTTGTTTCACATTCTCTTGACTTCTTGAGTCATTTAGCTCTTTCTGAGGGGTTAGAGAGACACACTGTCACTCCTTCTTGTTCAATTCAATCATGTTTCTCCTTTCTAAACATTCCACACCTTTAATTTCTTTCTTTTCATTGATTCCCTTTTATTTCTTCTAACTTGTCCATTCTTTTTGGCTTTTTGATTTTTCTTTTCTTTCTTTTTCATTGTATTTCCTTTTATTCCTTTTTGTACCTTCTTTTTCACTTTGTTGCATTCCTCGTCTCTCCCCCAAACTTACGTTTTTTTCCTTGTGCTAAGGGAAGAACGGGTGCCAAGAGAGGGTTAAAATTGGTAAAGGCTTGTATCATGGTTTCTTGAAAGAAAAAGGTCTAAGACTCAAAAAGGTTGACTAGGGAAATTATCATTGGTAGGCTATGGAAATGTTCAAGTCACTGTTCGGATCAATGAGAGCCTATAATCACATCTCAAGTCAAACTACACTTAGGATTTCGCCTAGACAAATATTCAGGGCAAGTTCTAGACTAATGGCATGGGACTTGGACTTGCAATTCAAACTCTCACCACTCAAGCTATGGGATTGCTAAAGAAATAGAGTCGGGGGCCCACAACGACCTTAGCTATGATTTGAGCAACACAATGGTTCCGAAAAACCACTTGATGATTATTGGCCAACACAAGAGTCTCAAGATTACGACTTTCACCATCCTAAGCACAACGATTTGTTTTTGACCATAGGATCAAAGGCAAATGTGTTAGGCCCAAGTGAAGCTTTGCTTGAGGTACCATTCCTTACCAACTACTATTTACACAAAAACAACAAGAAAAACAGACTCAAACCCTTAAGAAAGTTGTCACACCATCCATCCTCGGGAAGAGCCACCCGGTTCACACAAATTCCACCTTTGGAAAGAACCGTGGCATTAAGAAAACCAAAGGATTATTGCACGCGAAAAATTCAAAACAAGAAGCTACAAAAATAAATTAAGAAGCTATAAAAAGGGAAAATGCGTAAAATAAAATGCGTAAAGTAGAATGAATATATACAAGAGGGGAATTAATCGAATATACATAAGGGGGAATGAATATATACATTAGAAAGTAACTTTATATACAGACCAAAAAGTGCAAAAATACGAAAAGTACTAGAATAGTGAAGTTATGTACATACAAAAAAAAAGCATAATAAAAATAGTATCTAATTTATACAGTCATCCAAATCCAACCAAAATAGGGTTACCCCCTCAAATGAAAGCTAGCATTGTCCTCAATGCTAACTAGCAAAATAAGCTCAAAAGTAAGGAGAGAGAGTAAAGAGAAACTCCATATAGGCCCTCCGTCTCCATAGGATCCTCAGTGTGGGTCCCGGGGTCTGTGGACTGCATGGGAACTTATGACTGATCCCTAGAACCCTGAGTCTTCATCGGGACCTGGACCTGGACCTCCTCTGTAACCTGGGCCTGTACTGGCAGCTGTGGCTGACTCGATGTATCTCCCTGTGGGTATGCCAACTCTATCACAATTCCCTCTGTACGGGGAAGCACTCTCCTCCTCTTTGCTGGCCTCTCAATCTCCGGCTCTAGCTCAGGCTGGGCAGCAGGGTTCTGCAGCAGCAGGTCTAATGGCAGGTGATCCTCCTTTAGCTTATCTACCTCTTTCCTTAACTTCTTCACTAACTCCTTGGAGGCACGAGTTCTCCTCATCTTCTTGGTCTCCTTTTCAAGATGCGTTAGTGCCTTCCCATGAGAACCAACAACGTCCAAAATCAACCTCTGGTTATCAAGGATTTTCTTCTGGTTGTCCAGAAGTTCCTTGATAGCGTCCTCCACGGACTGTAGGACCTGTGGTGGGGGAGGTGCAGCTTGGGCTGCCACCGTCGTGGACAGGACAAATAGCTTAGAAGTAGCTGCCTGCATCCAGTTGTTGATACTGGATAGGGTCTGGCTTAGACGGTGGGCAGGCAAAGGGTATGCTCGCGATGAAGGAATGTTGTCTGGGTCTCATCCCCTGCCTCTTCTTCTTCGGAGTGCTCACCTGATAGAGATGTTGTAGGTGAGGTGGAGTATTCATTATCACTCCCTGCAGCTGAGCCTTCAGACGACTCATGGTGTGCTGCTGCTTGGGCAAGAGGGTAGTCAGAAGGTTCATTTGTCAGTCTGAACCTTTCCGGGAAGTCGGGGACAAACTCTGGTACCGAATCTGACTCAGATCCCTCTCCGGAGGGTGCATACTCACTTCCCGATTGGGAAACAGCTCTATCCATGGCCCGGATTATTTTTCGAGTTTCTTTTATTTCTTGCCAGACTTGGGGAGTTAGTCTGATCATTCCCTTGCCTCTCCCCTAAGAGGATTCACCCTTTTCCACTTCGTTTACGGCCACCACCTCTTGATTGGACCATAATCTTCAAGTGCAATTCATTTAGAGAATGTTAGTATCCAAATAGTGTATTTATTCATGAAGAAAACAGTTGCAGATCAATGGATATGTGTTGCAGAAACAGTAGACCGCGGACCGCGTTGAGGTGGGGTTCAGACTACCCACCTCTCTGAAGTTGTCACCGCGGACCGCATAAAAACGACCGCGGTCCGCATTGGGTGGGGTTCAGAATACCCACCCCTTTGAAATTGAACTCCGCGGACCGCATAAAATCAATCGTGGTTCGCACTAAGGCACCGCAGACCGCACAAAAAGGCACCATGGTACGCGGTAATCAGTTGAGACTTGAGTCATTTAAAGCACCGTGGTCCGCGTAAAAGCACCGTGGACCGCACTAATTCCCAAACTAGGTTTCTAATTTTTACTTTTAATTAAAGTTTAAATGCACATGTTGTTGAAACCCTAGGTCTTTAATCAGTGCAATTAACTACAATGGGTCTAAATTAAGCATTATGAACAAACTCTACACATGATTAATAGATTAGAGGAGAAAAAAGAAAAAAAGAAGAAGAAAATCTACTAGGTAAACAAGAAAATAATAAAATTAAGAAGTTGTGAAAGCCAAATTACACTTACTAGATGTGGGATTAAGATGGGATGAATGAAATGAACACTTGAAATTAGCAAGAGTGATGCACAGCTAAAATTTTACTGTAGAGAGTCAAAGAGCGTAAAGTGTAAAATGAAGCCCTGAGACCCTATTTATAGAGCTGGGCCTGGGACCCACAATACTCACCCCACCGCGGACCGCATAAAATGACCGCGGTCCGCGGTCCTTTAAAGATTTGGGCAACTGGGCATTTGGCCACTGCGGTCCACATAAAATCAACCACGGCCGCAGTGGTCTACCGCGGTATGCGTAAAATGGTATCGTGGCCGCGGTGGCAACTTCAGAAACTTGTTTTTCTGGTGAGTCAGCTCAGCGGACCGCATAAAATTGACCGTGGTCCGCACTGCAACTTCAGAGAGCTAGTTTTTTCATAACTTAACCTTGTGCCCTGCATCAAAATAATCCTACAACATCCCACAACCAGTTAGTCCAAAAAATGAGTTCTATACTACCAAGAAAGTCAAAGAGAAACAAAAATAAAGACACATGGGTTGCCTCCCAAGAAGCGCCTGATTTAACATCGCGGCACGACGCATGTTACCATGTTCAATTGAGCTTCATCAAAGCCACCACATGGCTATCTTCAAATTTCCCAAGGTAGTTCTAGCACCGGTGCCCATTCACTCAAAAAATCTTCCCATTTTTGTTCTTGAGATCGAGAGCACCAAAGAGAGTAACCAATACAACTTCAAACGGGCCACTCCATTTTGACTTGAGTTTGCCCGGAAAGAGACGGAGTCTAGAATTGAAAAGGAGCACCAAGTCTCCCACCTTGAATTCCCGTTCTTTAGCATACTTATCATGAAGGTACTTTATTTTGTCTTTGTACAAGGAGGAGATAGTGTAAGCATGAAATCTGAACTCATCTAGCTCATTCAAGTGATCAACTCTGAGATTAGAAGCTGTGTCCCAATCCAAATTCAACTTTTTCAAAGCCCAAAGTGCCTTGTGCTCCAACTCCACCGGAAGATGACAAGACTTGCCATACACCAACTGGTAAGGTGACATACCGATTGGGATCTTGAAAGCGGTACGATAGGCCCAAAGAGCACCATCAAGCTTTCGAGACCAATAAGTCCAGTTAGCATTCACAGTTTTGGCCAATATATTCTTGATCTCACGATTGGACACTTCCACCTGTCCACTTGCTTGAAGATGATACGGGGTAGAAACTTTGTGATTGACCCTGTACTTCGATAGCAAAGAATCAAAGGCCCTATTGCAAAAGTGAGACCCCCCGTCACTGATGATGGCACGGGGTGTCCCAAATCTTGTGAAAATATGCTTCTTCAGAAAACCAACCACACTCCGGGCCTCATTATTGGGAAAAGCCACGGCTTCAACCCATTTTGAAACGTAGTCCACAGAAACGAGTATGTAAGTGTTTCCACAAGAACTCACAAATGGCCCCATAAAGTCAATACTCCACACATCAAAGATATCCACTGCTAGGATTGTAGTAAGAGGCATCTCATCTCTCTTGGATATGCCACCCATTCGTTGGCATTTATCACATCGCTTCACCAACTCACTAGCATCTTTGTATAAGGTAGGCCAAAAGAAACCACAACTTAGCACTTTTGAAGCGGTCCTTGCCCCTCCATGATGACCACCACAAGGTGAGGAGTGGCAAGACTCAAGAATCGATCCTTGTTCCTTTTCGGGCACACATCGCCGGATGACACCATCATTGAAAATCTTGAATAAGTATGGTTCATCCCAATAAAATCCATGCTATCCCTCCTAAGCTTCTCCTTTGATTTGAAGAGACCTCACAAGGAACAACACCGGTGACAATATAATTGGCAATGTCCCCGAACCATGGCATTTCTTGCATTGACACAGAAATAAGTTGTTCATTAGGGAAACTATCATCAATTTCAAGCCCATCACTAGGTCGAGCTTCTCCAAGCAGGAAAGATGGTCGGCCACTTGGTTTTCACTCCCTTTTCTATCAATAATCTCCAAGTCAAACTCTTGAAGCAACAACACCCACCGCATGAGTCTCGCTTTGGAATCCATTTTGTTCATGAGATACCGGAGTGTCGCATGGTCAGTGTGAACTATGACCTTGGCACCCAAAGATAAGGACGAAACTTCTCCATCGCAAAGACTATTGCCAATAGCTCCTTCTCGGTGACAGTGTAGTTCATTTGGGCCGAGTTCATTGTTTTGCTAGCATAATAGATGGGGTGAAAGATTTTTTTCACCCTTTGGCCCAAAACCGCCCCCACAGCCACATCACTAGAGTCACACATGAGCTCAAAAGGAGAGCTCCAAACGGGTACAATGATAATTGGTGTGGAAGTGAGCTTTTTATTCAATACCTCAAATGCATTCATGCAATTGTCATCAACGTTGAACTTGGCATCTTTCTCTAGCAATTTGCAAAGAGGATTTACCACCTTAGAGAAGTCCTTAATGAAACGCCGATAGAACCCGGCGTGCCCAAGGAAGCTCCGGACCCCCTTAACCGAAGTTGGAGGTGGCAATTTATAAATCACTTCAATCTTCGCCTTGTCCACTTCAATTCCATTCCTCGAGATTTTGTGGCCCAACACTATCCCTTCTTCCACCATAAAATGGCATTTTTCCTAGTTTAATACTAGGTTGGTCTCTTCACACCGAGCGAGGACTTTGTCAAGATTGCTCAAACACTCATCAAAAGAATTCCCAACTACACTGAAGTCATCCATAAACACCTCGAGGAAGTCTTCGACCATATCAGTAAAGATCCCCATCATGCACCGCTGAAAAGTGGCGGGTGCATTGCAAAGACCAAAAGGCATTCGGGAGAAGGCAAATATACCATAAGGACATGTGAAAGTGGTCTTCTCTTGATCCTCCGGGGCAATCAAGATTTTATTATATCCTGAATACCCATCCAAAAAGCAGTAGAAAGCCCGGCTCGCAAGCCTATCTAACATTTGATCCAAGAAGGGTAAGAGGAAATGGTCTTTGCGAGTCACTTTGTTCAACTTGCGGTAATCCATACACACCCGCCATCCCGTGACCGTTCTTGTTGGCATGAGTTCATTTTTGTCATTTTGGACCACTGTCAGGCCACCCTTTTTGGGAACACACTGGACCGGAGAAGTCCAAGCACTGTCCGAGATTGTGTCGACAACCCCTTCATCAAGCCACTTGATGATTTCCTTCATCACCACTTCTTGCATTGCTTCATTGAGCCTTCGTTGGTGTTGTACGGAAGGCTTTGCTCCATGCTCAAGAATGATTTTGTGCATGCAAAATGCGGGGCTTATTCCCCGAATGTCAGCAAGAGTCCATCCTATGGCTTTCTTCCTCCTCCTTAGCACTTTCAAAGTGGAGTCAACCTGCAATTGGGTTAGGCAAGAGGAAAGTATAACAAGCAAAGTACGAGAGGGACCAAGATAGTCATACCTGAGGTGTGGTGGAAGAGGCTTCAACTCCAATGTAGGTGGCTCTTCGATTGAAGGCTTTGTCGGAGGAGTTTTCCGATTCTCCAAGTCCAATGATAGCTTTCGGGGACCATAGAAATAAGAACTCATGCCTTGAAGGGAATTGGTACTTTCAAGTAAGCCATCCACCACGACGTCATCATGGTTCAATAGAGCTGCCTCCACTGGATTCGCAACATTAATCATAGAGCTTGCATCATCAATAATGACCTCGGTGACAAGGTCCACGAAAGAGCATACTTCTGTGTTGTTGGGCTGCTTCATTAATTTACACACATGGAACACAACCTTTTCTTTGCCCACTCGGAAAGTGAGCTCATCGGCCTCCACATCAACTAAGTCCTTCCCCGTTGCAAGGAATGGCCTTCCCAAGATGATGCGGACCTCATAATCCACTTCGCAATCCAATATGAAAAAATCCGCGGTCAAAATAAACTTGTCAACCCGCACCAACATCATCAATGATTCATAGAGGCCTCTTCATAGTTCTATCCGCTATTTGAAGACGCATAGAGGTAGACCTAGGTTGCCCAATCCCCAATGTTTTAAAGACTGAGTATGGCATCAAGTTTATACTAGCTCCAAGGTCACACAAAGCTTTAGCAAAATCCGCACTCCCGATTGTGCAAGGAATGGTAAAAGCTCCCGGGTCTTCAAGTTTGTGTTCCATTGAATGCACTACGGCACTCACTTGGTGAGTCATTTTAGTGGTTTCGCACTCCATAGACCGCTTCTTTGTGACTAAGTCCTTCATGAACTTAGCATACCCGGGCATTTGCTCCAAAGCTTCAACCAACGGGACATTAATGGAAAGACTTTTCATCATCTCAATGAATTTCTTGAATTGATTGTCTTGCCTTTGCTTCGCCAACCTTTGAGGATATGGAGGAGGGGTCTTAGGAAATGGTGCCTTGGCTTGTGGGACCACCGGTTCCGGCATATCAATCACGTGTTCCCTAGACGGGCTCACGTTCCTTTGAAAATCCTCCCCATTATCATGGATATCAATTCTCACCTCACTAGTAGTTGGCTCTTCCACAACTTTTTCAACTTCAATTGGTAACTCATCATTTGGAACTTCATCATCATCAACAACAATTCTCTTTTGTCTAAAAGAACTCGCTTCACCGCCTTTTTCACTTCTTGTGTTCACCGCCATGGCGTGACCGGTATTATTATTGTTCCCACCCTTAGGGTTTACCACCGTATCACTCGGTAGTGCTCCCTTTGGGCGTGTGTTCAAGGCATGAGAAATTTGGCCCATTTGTACTTCAAGATTCCTAATGGAGGTGTTGTGGGAAGCCAATTGAGCATCGGAGTCCGCATTGCGCTCCATCATTTGCTTGAACATTTGTTCAATTCTTCCCATGTCATTACCTGATGAGCTTTGGCCTTGAGCTTGGTACGGGGGTGGATTGCTGGTTGTTGGTACATCGGGGGCCTTTGAGAGCCTGACCCCCGATTACCATTACCACCCCAATTGTTTTTGTTATTTCCTCCGCTCCAATTATTATCATTATTGTTCCCCCATTGTTGGTTATTGTTGTTCCCCCAATTTCGTAAATTGTTGTTATTGCTCCAATTTCTTTGTCTTTGATTACTCCAGTTTTTGATTGTTGCTTTGATTGTTCCCTTGACTTTGGTAATTATTGGCATACATAACATCCTCTTCTTGATCATCATATGGCTCTTCTTCACTATACCCACTTGGTCCTTGGTCACTTTGATCATTGTTGCTTTTCTTAGGATTTCCCCGAGGTCTTCTTTGGTTCACTCCCTCCATGGCATTTACTTGCTTTGGCCTTTGTAATTGTTGAAGCTGGGCCTTTGCAAGTTGGTTCATAGTGGTAGTGAGCTCGGAAATTGCTTTCCCCTATTCTTGAAGTTCTTTGTGAAGACTATTGACACCGGACTCCCCCTGAGGTACGTTTGCTCTACTTTGCCATGTTGACGATATGTCAGCCATCTCATCTAAGACCTCACATACCTCGGGGTAAGTCAATTTCATGAAATTTCCACCGGCCAACTGATTGACCACACATTGATTGACAATGTTTATTCCTCGGTAGAAGGTTTGCTNGTCATGCAAAGGCTTGTTGGGTTCTTGCTTAAAAGCCAATATTTCATCTCTGAGCGCCGCCATGTGACTAGGCGAGAATTGTTTTGCAATAAACTTGTCTGCGAGCTCATCCCATGTGGATATGGAGTGGTTGGGAAGCCGCTCGAGCCAATCAAGAGCCTGCCCTCGAAGAGAAAAGGGGAATAACCGAAGTCTCAATGCATCTTCCGAGACATTCGTTTGTTTACTACCCCAGCAGGTATCCACGAAGCCCTTCAAATGTTTGTACGCATTTTGGTGGGCGGCTCCGGTGAAATAGCCCCGCTGCTCCAAGAGTGTCAGCATCACATTTGTTATTTGAAACTTTCCCGCCCGGATTCTCGGTGGGACAATAGCACTAGCATACCCCTTGTTTGGAAGGACCCGAGGGGCTGCTCTGGAGGCTGGTGGAGGGGGAGGGTCTGGAATGTCCTCATTAGCATTGGCCTGTCGGCCCCGTCTGGGAGGAGGTACTTGGTTTATTTCATCTTCTTGGTTGTCATATACCTCCTCTATGACATTTCCCAAAGGATTCGCCATTAGCACCTGAGTAGATTTAACACACACGTTAACAGAAAAAAAAAAGGAAAGAAAAATAATTAACACCACTATTCACGTAGATAATCAACATCGTATAACTCCCTGGCAACGGCGCCAAAAAGTGATCGGCTCTCACCTACACTACTATAAAGTAGAAAGATGAGGGTCAGAGCAGCTTTTACCCGAAGGATCGGGATCGAATCCACATGGAGTTATGATTGTGGGAGTTGAGTTTCTAGGTAATCTAGTAGTGGTTCGTGATCTTAATTGCACTTTTCATACTTGTTGGTTTGACAATTATACTATGGTTTATACTAATTGTAATTTGCTAATTAACTAACAAATGTCGTTTTGGTTGTTTTCTTAATGGATAAAAGGCACTAGGGTTATGACTTTCTCTTAGGAGAACATTCAACGGGATCCAATACCTAATGCAGAGATGTTAACAAAGGGAATATGGCATAACCAATGCACGAAATTAGCCACTCTATACCTCTTGGTAGTTTGAGTGGCTTTGCCCTAATTGCCTCTCTCGAGGTCAATTGGTTGTCAAAATTATGCAAGCAATATTGGTTCAAGTTGGGTTTTACTATATCTAGGTTTAACCCGTTAATTGGGACTATCAATCTCTTGATCCCAATTCCTTGTTAGGCTGATTTTCTAGACTCAAGTACTCTTTCTTAAGAAGAACCCAAGTCAATTGAACACCAATTAGTGTTTGCAACCACCAATTTTAACATGAAAACCACAAATCAGCCCAAATACCAAACACCCATAAACATCTAAGCCTTAATTTAAAGGACCCATTAAACACCCACACTAGGGTTGAGCCACAACCCTAGCTAATGGGTTTAGCTACTCATAATAACTGAAGAAATCAGAGAAATAGATGAAGCAAAACCCATATAATTGATTTATAAACTAAAATTGAAAGATTCACTGTTGAAATCCTTTTAAAAGTACTCAAAAAGATGAATAAAAGTCATTCACGAGCTCCCCACTATATCTCAGTACAAAGCTTAACCTAAAAATAAGAAAAGAAATTATTTATACTCAGCTAAAAATTCCGGACAAAAATTCCCATTCGGGGTCATCGCGGACCGTATATAATGGACCGCGGCCGCGGTAAGGCTTTTTAGCTTAACAAAACTGGGCTTTGAGCTTGGCCACCGCGGTCCGCATAAACTGGACCGCGGCCGCGGTGGCTTCAACGCGGACCGCGAAAGTCTTCTAGCCTTCAAGGTTTGGGGTCTCTGATTCTCTTGACCGCGGACCGCGTAGATTGGACCGCGGTCCACGTTGATTTTTCCCTTCAAAAAAGCTTTCTGAATCTCACCACCGCGGACCGCATAAACTGGACCGCGGTCCGCGATGACTTTTTCCTCGGAAACATCTTCTCTGAATCTTTCCACCGCGGACCGCATAAAATGGACCGCGGTCCGCGTTGGATTGGCCTTGGGAAGCACTCTCTGAATCTCTTCAGTGCGGACCACATAAAGTGGACCGCGGTCCGCACTGATCAATATAACTCTACATGTGCTTGATCTTGGTACTTGTGCAGGTTTCACTCCTTTTTGAGCAGGTTTGTGACTGTATGTCATCCTTTTTGACTAAACCCTGCAACAAGAGCAACAAGTAAGCCTTTGGGACTATTTTGCATACAATTTTATCCAAAACTTATGTACGAAAGAGTGTAAAATAAGGTAAAATCCCTAGTTATCATTCTCGTGTTCCCGATTTTCGTGGTATTCTTGCTGCCGTATCTTATATTATTCCCCTTAGTGTTCGAATGCGAAGTATGCAAATTGGAACACTTGAGGTCTTGCTACGTTGGTTAAACTCTTGTGAACGGTTGGGTAGCCTTTGGTTCGATGGCAAATTTGTTTCACATTAAGAACTTGCTATCTAGCCAAAGACTATCTAACCATGCCATAGAGGTTTATGATCTCAATGCCTTGCTATTTAAAGGTCTTAACTTTGCCGATGAAGCTCCCTTCGTAGTATGATTTTCGTTGCTTTCTCATTAAAACCCTTGCTAGAAAACCCGGATTGGGGAAAAAACTGATTGAAGAGAAAAATAGTGCAACATATACTTTTAGTATAGGTAAGACCCATTAGAAGTAATACTTTTAGAGGTGAGTCATGTCCAATTAGTGGGAAATTTGACTCCATCTTTATTCTCCAGCTCGTATGATCCATTACTAGTGGCAGCTGAAACCCGGTAGGGGCCTTCCCACGTCGGGCCCAACTTCCCAGCTTTGATTTCCCGAGTGTTCTAAGTTACTTTCCTCAAAACCAAGTCTCCTACTTTAAAGTAGCGGAGATTGTCCCTCCAGCTATAGTATCTTTCCATCCTTTGCTTCTGAGACACCATCCTCACATGTGCCAAGTCACTGCGTTCATCGGGTAGTTCCAGCTTCACCAGCAATACCTCATTATTTGCTTCTTCATCTATTCGGGAGAACCGTAAGGTTGGTTCTCCTACTTCCACTGGAATCAGATCTTTTGCGACGTATACGAGAGAGAAAGGTGTCTCTCCTGTGCTTGATTTTGCCGTCGTCCCGTACGCCCATAGCACACCTTGTAAATCTTTGGTCCACTTACCTTTAGCCGTTTCTAACCTATTTTTGAGGTTTTGGATAATCACCTTATTGGTCGACTCTGCCTGACCGTTAGCGCTCGGATGGTATGGTGATGATGTAATCCTTTTGATTTTCAGGTCTTCATGAAATTTTGTGACTTTGGAGCCTATGAGCTGTGGTTCGTTATTGCAGGAAATCTCCTTTGGTATTCTGAACCGTCAAATTATGTGTTCCCATAGGAAGTCGGTCACTTCTCGCGCAGCAATATTTTGGTAAGGACCTTCTTCAACCTATTTAGTGAAGTAATCGGTTAAAATTAAATGGGGTATTACTTTTTGGGACCCAGTGGAAGTGGACCAACTATATCCATCCCCTATTTCATGAATGGCCATAGGGACAGTACCGAATGCAAGAGACCCGCCAGTTGGTGCACCAACTATTCATGGAGCTGACACTTGTCCATTTCTGAACGAATGCCTTTGTGTTTTGCTCCATCCGTGGCCAGTAGTATCCTTCCCTAACCGGATTTAGCACCAACGAATCTGCACTGCAATGGTTCCCGCAAATTCCTTCATGGACCTCTCTCATCGTGTAGTCCACCTCCGAGGCTCCTAAACATCGGGCTAACGGGGCTTGGAACGATCTCCTATATAATTGTCCACCCAAGAGGATGTAGCGAGCCACTTTGGTGCATAGAGCCCGGTACGCCTTCAGGTCTTCAGGCAACTTGCCATGCCGAAGATACTCGATTAACTCATTCCTCTAGTCTTAGACTAGGATGATTGTATTTACTTCACTATAGCCGTCAAGATCTAGTACCGAATACAGAAGTTGTACAACAGTACGGGAGTCAGATCCTTTCATCTCCGTAGACATTCCCAAATTAGCTAATGCATTTGCTTTCACATTCTCTTCTCTCGGAATGTGTGTGATTGATCATTCCCTGAATCGTGTAAGCAGTGCCTCGACTTTATTCACATACTGCTGCATGCGTTCCTCCTTTGTGTCAAAAATCCCGTACACTTGGTTTACCACCAACTGGGATCATATTTGATCTCTATGACTTCGGAGCCAAGTCCCCGGGCCAGTTCAAGTACTGCCACCCCGAGCTCGGACCCTTTCATGTAGAAAGCTCCGTCCGTGACAAGGTCCAAACTCTTGATGTCGTTTCCGGCACTAGCACCACTTCTTTAGCAGCTAGGGGCTATAACCCGTGACTGAAATCGGCCACAAAGTCGGCCAAAACTTGTGTTTGGATCGCAGTCCTAGGCTTGTATTCAATATTGAATTCACTAATTTTGATTGCCCATTTGGCTAACCGGCCAGACAACTCAAGCTTGTGAAGAACATTCCGCAAGGGGAAGGTTGTCACAACGGCTATCGGGTACCTAAGCTTTCGAGAGGCGACTACGAGAGGTAAGGCTAGTTTTTCGAGGTGCGGATAACGAGTCTCCGCTCCTGACAAAATTTTGCTAAAATAGTAGACGGGAAGTTGCGTACCTTCGTCTTCCCGGACTAGAACGTCACTTACCGCTACCTCCGAGACCGCTAGGTATATTAGAAATTGTTCACCCTCCCCCGATTTTGGTAGTAGCTGGGGGCTTGACAAATAGCGTTTCAAGTCTTTCAAAGCCCGCTGACATTTCAGAGTCCATTCGAAATTATTCTTTTTCTTCATAAGAGAGAAGAAGTGATGACATTTTTCCGAGGATCGAGAGATGAACTTGCCATGTGTCTTCCATCCAAATTCTAGAGTCCATCCAAACTATCAATGCCATGTGTCTTTCATCCAAATAAGAACTTGGGAAAATAAAGACAATATAAAATGTAGAGGAGTTCCATCCTATCATCGACAATAGCATTCACTACATATTAGGGCTAAGTGCTAATCAAACCTATTCTTCAAATATGCACTTTACTATTCTATTCTTCTAGTATCTTTTACTTGCCAAATATAAAGTGTAAACCTCTTTCTTCAACTTTCTCAATTTGAATACTTCAATAATACTCCCTTTCCCAAAAGATAATGGTGTAAATTTGATAAATATCCTCTAATTACCTGACCCAATTTTTTCTTGGTTAGTCATTGCGAAGTTGGGACTAGATCTTTATTGAATACAAATGTAAGACAAAAAAAGGATCTTTTCCTTTACATACTAAATTTAAAGTTGAAACCCCACAAGGTTGGGATGGTGATGGTTAGGAAAACTCCCAAACAGCTACTCTATCACTCATTACTTATTTCATAAATAAGCATACACCATTCTATCGTTACTCACATCACATTGCAGATATCCCTATCAAAAAATTGCAAAGCAGCACAAAAAAGGTCTCAATCAGAGCACAAAGTGGAGAAAAGTTGGAATCATGAGTTTCTGTACGGTTAAAATTGAGAATTGAATCATCTCAAGATATTCTTTCAATGCATTGCGGCTAATAAGTGAGTCCAAAAGCCATAGCATCTTTGACTATATTTGTTCTCGCAAGGGCCGCAACAATTAGCCACAACCTATGGCAATTGATACTCTTCATGCCTCCGGTGGGTCCTGTAGTCTTTTTACTACTACAACTACTAGTAGTATTATTTTACAAGTTTATATGTTGAGCTAAAATAACTCAAAAATACTTTTAATATGGTGTGATGTAATTCGCTTTGGGCCAAATATTGTACAGTTTTCTCCAAAAGGCCTCATACTATTAAGAGATATCTACAACTTTTATGTAGGTTCCCCATCTTTTCATCTATCAATGTGAGACTTTGTTTGCACATCCACCGTTGCAAACGGGCTGCACTCTTCAACGGTTCTAGTGTGCTCTTAAACACTTTTATGCAGAGCTATTTACATGTCCATTTCAATGCAAATTGCATTCTACTGATTTGGGATAAACGATTAGATTTAACCTTTGGCTTGGTTGGAAGAATTTCAGGAGGAAAGTTCTAAAGATGCACTAGTAGAAACTGAGTTGAAATTCTTGGGGTAGGTAGGGGTTTGAAAGCGGAGTGTGGAGAGCATTATGGAAGCATGAATACCTCCTCCCACCTTGTTATCCAATCCATGCTTATGAACTACAATTTCATTCATCATTTTTTCATATATTAAACAGAGTGTAGGTAAGATATAATATGCACAGTAGTCGTTTGGAGGTACTAATTGGAACTTTAGCGCATTGAATTTTGAATTGTAACCTTGTCACTATATATTAAAATGAAAAATATTTATCTGTTAATTGGTAAATACTTATTAAATTTTTACTCGCAAGAAATTTGTAAGAAAAAGGTAACTAACATTGTGAAGGTTTGCGGCGTACCGGCAGCAACACCTGATTTTGCGCAAAGCTTGTCTTGCCCGTAATTGCGGTTGCAAATGGGCACAGAATACTTGGGGGAAAGGCCTCATTTTGATGCCTTATCAATAACGAGGGAAGCCGTTTATTCTGTTGGCGTATAAAACCAGATTTCCTAGTATATACACTTTCTTTTTCAAACTATCCAATTGATATGGGTCTTCGTTATTTTTAATACGTTGATAAGGTTCATTTCGTCTGGTCTAAGAAATTAATTGCATTGCACAAAAAAAATAATGTATCGGGGTTATTTTTTTGTGTGGAAGAATTACAGCTCTTGTCACTTTGCCCTAGAGCCCAACGTAAAATGGTCTAGGTTTTGAAGTTCTTACCCGTTGTATAAAATTTGAAAGAAACTTTTCCGCCTTTAGCTCATTATTAAAGACATACTTTTTTTTTTTTTTTCTTTTTCTTCTTTCTTCTTTCTCAGAATACTCAGTCCCTCTCCACTTGTCTCTCTCTTCTTTCTTCCTAAAAATTACAGAATTATTTTGTACATACTGGTGTTAATTGCTTTTGAGCACAAGTGTTCTTTAATCCTCAC
The DNA here is from genome assembly GCA_005239495.1 of Nicotiana undulata. Taxonomy (NCBI): domain Eukaryota; kingdom Viridiplantae; phylum Streptophyta; class Magnoliopsida; order Solanales; family Solanaceae; genus Nicotiana; species Nicotiana undulata. The sequence continues at coordinate 129,809 of ML255682.1, forward strand.
ATTCTATGTCAATTGGGTTTCAAATTTTGAGCTAATCGACGAAAAGAGGTTAAGGAACCACAATAAATTTGGCCATCAGTCCTGAAACTATTAAATCTGGCCTAAAACTATCAGATGTTAGCTAAAAGAGCATATGAGACGACCTTGTCTCGTATTTTCTTATTTTTCTCAGTTTTTGTATCATCCTTGGGTACTGGCGAAGCCTAGATTTGAATGCCAAAACCTCGTCGGAAAAATTCAACACCAGCAACCACTCAAAACTACAATGTAGTGATGGACAAAAGGTGTTCTAGTGTAAATGATGTATGGGTAATGTTAATACACACTTGTATAATATTGTATAAAGAAGTATAAGTGCGTATATCTGGGTATAATAATATACAAATTATCTATGTTTTTAATGTATATATGTGTATATGCATTGTACGGGTATAATAGGCATCTATGGAAGTTTGACATTTTCTTCTCTTTTTCTTCTTTGTCTTATTTTTCTGGTATACTTTATTAGAGATTGTATATACAAATTTATACAAAGTTATATATAATTATACATGCAATGCACATGTGCAGGTAAATCTAAATTGAAATTTTCATATGTTCAATTTTTATTTTTTCTCGAACAATCTATGTATAAATCGACTTTCCTTGTTTATTTATTTCCAAAATCATGTGCAACAATTTTTTAAAATTTTATTTTATTAATGCTATTTGAAACTTGAAAAAGAAGAAAAATTAAGGTTGCATTATATATTTGCTTTTTTTGTAGACGGAATAGGAATATATATAAACTTGGGGAAGAAGAATAAAAAAACACTCAATTTTCGTGCTTGAAGATATGTTGAATAAAAAGATAATAAGAAAAAATGTTCATTTTTCGAACTTTAGCCTATTGTTAATGGGCTACAGATTCGCAAAGTTGTAACTGAGTTATTCTGCTGCAATGTATATGTGTGGATTGTATTTTTGTGTAATTTTCCCTTTTTTTCTCAATCACATGATTCTACTCGTTTTCAAGAGAAGTTAATTGTTTAAGATGTCAATGCCTGACCCACTCGATGTATGCATTCCTATAATTACACTAACTTAACCTGTTTGATCAAGCTTCTTTTTGGTAAAAGAATTTTCTCTTTTAAAAGTTAAGACGTTTGGCCACCTTTGTTGAAGAAAAAAAGTGCGTCTGAGCAGAAGTATAAATAGTTTTTGAGAGTTGAAAAAAATAATTTCTCCCTAAAAGTACTCTTTACTTTTAAAATAAATACACTTAAAAATACATTTTAAAAGCTTGACCAAATATTAATAACCGATCAAAAGTGATTTTCAAATTTATGCCAAGCATAAAATTCTTCTTATCAAAAGTACTTTTTTTTAAAAGTATTTTAAAAAATATATATTTTTTAAAATAAGTTAATTTGAGAAGGTTAGCCAAATTAGTCTATACCCAAAAACAAAAGGGGTGAAAATGATCGCGGGGCAGAGGCGTATCTAGGATATCTCAAAAATTGTCAATCTGAATTCAAACATGTGTCAGCTAATTTCCATAATCATAGCCCAAGCTGGATCCTCTTTACCGTTGCGTTTCCTCCCGAATGGAGCCTTACGCGACACGAATCCAAATATAGTCGGACTCTAATGCGTGTACCGAACACCGGGTGAGAAATAAAAAAAAATTCTTTTCAATTCTGGGTTCCCAACTTAAAATTCATATACTATTTAAAGTATTTCTCAGTACAAATACAGAACCCGAATAAAAGTTATTGGATTCGAGAGAACCCATACCCAATACTATAGATACGCCCATGAGAGGGGCCATAGCAGAAAGCCCATGGTTATGCTCATGCAAGTGAGAGACGGAGAGTGAGATACTAGCTCCGAGTACCATAACTAAAGATCACATCATTGGGATTTGTGCATTGCATTGTAGCAATCACATGTTTGCATGTTCTTCCCCAAATATTGCATGAAGGCAACATATAATTAATTAATGGCCCCTATACTCATATTGGTATTCTATTTTAATGTTGCGTAGGGCTCCGGTTTGCGGCTAAAAGGCATGGGATTTCCCAACTTGCATAACCTCGGGACCTTTTCCTTCACAATTTGCATCTGCGAGGATTCTCAATATCAATTACTTATTTAATTACTTTTCCGTTTACTTTTAACATACTTGTTTGACTAAAAAAATATAATTTTCAGTTAACAGTTAAATTTATATAGTAAAGTATTAAATCTAGTTAAGGATAATAACTTTAGATATTAAGCACAAGAAAGTACGGTAGATGAGACTGCCTTCATTTGTGGTTAATGACAACAAATATAAAAATACTCTTACAAGAAAGATATTAAGTGAGATATAATTAATAATAAATGGCAATAAATGATATTATATAAATAAAGAGAATGATTCACCCGATAATGAATGGACAAGACGAATATTTCGTCTAACAACGGTGAATGACAGAAAGATCAACTATTCGCATGAACAATTCTTGGATTTGGTGGAAAAGCGTGGAATAATATGAATAAGAATAAAGGTAATTTTTGTGTTTTTGCCAGAGAGAGAGTCTTCTTCTCAAAAATGTTCTTATCAAAAATAAATATTACATACCCATATCATTGTCTCTTCTTTCTATATATATGAGACATTTTTCTTATGAAAGCCTAATAGTACAAACACTAGGAATATTCACTAGAACATTCCCTTTTTAATACCCTATTCTGACAAATTAGCCGTTACAAGTCTTATCTCTAATAGTCGATCTGACGTCTTGCTGCTATCTCTGTCGATATCTTAACCACGACTCATGTCGACACCTCGGCCATTAATCTTGATATGTCTTGGGTGAGCTCGACTGATGACTTTCTTTAATGCCATTTTACGACAAAGCCAGATTTTTGGCCTATACAATACTAAAATTAAATTTTCACTTTAACTTGTTCATTATAATAAATCAAGAGAAAGACATTTTTTTTTCGTTTTACGCTTATTATTATCAATTCATTTTCCAAGACTTTTAGAAATGTTATCATTATTACTGATAAAATTGTAAATATATACTTAATTTGTTGTTTTTTAGTAGGCGTGAAAAGTTCATACTCCATTCGGTCCACAATAAGTGAATAATTTATTTTTGCCCTGCCCATTAAGAAAATACTAAATTCTATACAAAAATAGTATGACTAAACTACCCTTAATTAAATATTTAATATGAGGAGTAAGAATTTTTTTTACGGATATGTACATAAGGGTAATTTCATAAAAATAAATTGAATTCTTTCGTGATTATATAAATTGACACTTATTTAGGATCAAAATAAAAAAGTAAATTGGTCTGGGAGGGAGTAGTGAACAACTAAATGTGATTGGGTGGAGTAATTTTTATTTTTAATCCATTGAAAATGACGTTTTCTAGAACAACAAATTGAAATAAAAGATCACGTACCTCTCTCACGTGCTGCTTACCCTATCTCTTTCTGGTCTTAACAAACCGTTTCCAACTGTTGAGAAGGAGGCTATAAACAAACATTGGAGTATAGTTTTCTCATTTCTTAGGCCGAAGCCGCCCACAGAAACTCGACTCTTCCTTTCCTGTTTTAGTTTCTTCCCCTCTTCCCAAGTAAAATATTGAATAAATCATATCAGGATATGGTCCATCAACTTTCAATAACTTTGACGCGGTAATTGGATTAACTATTAAGGGGTCCAAGCCTTAGTTAAAAGGAGTTGAACCTGGCTGTATCTCCAACACTATTCAGAGTATCTTACATCTTTAACGTTCATACTAACTTTATGCATTCTTTTAATAAATAGCCGATCATATTTATTATTTACTCTTTTTAGCTATATTATATATATATTAATTATACATATATCATATATATTTTTCATTATCCTACAACTAACAAAATGCAGACCGTCTGCCTTGACTTTCTAGATTACTATAGTACTACTCAGGGGCGGAGCTAAAGCTTCGGTAACGAGTTTGGTTGAACTCAGTAATTTAATGCAAACTGTATATTTATCTTAAGAAATTCTCTGAATAAGTATAAATTCTTATTTTAGAACTCAGTAATATCAAAAGGCTAGAACCCGAATCCAATACCTTCAAATTTTGCCTCCGACCTCATATTACGCCCCTCCTTCCGAATAGAAATGACAAGTTTGATGTACAAAGTCAAAGATCTTTTAATCTTTACATATAATTAAATTCAGACATAAAAAAGGAAGACATATTTAATGATCACATAAAAATTTATTTAAGTCAAATTGTAAAGAAATAGAATACTTTTGTTTCAAAATTAGTAGTACGTCGCTATTCTTTTTGGACAGAATAAAGAAACAATATAACTATACACTTCAGTGTGCCCCAACTTTCATCTATATATATAGTAAGTCATCAGAATTGCAACGTTTTGTATATACGATGTACCTGTCTTCTATGTCCAAAAGATATTTAAATAATTTGGCCTAGCCTATTCATTAACGTGAAACTAATTAAAAGAAAAATCAGAGCTGCCAGTAAAAAATCTGCAGAACTCTGGAAAATATGAATCCATCTCAGGCTACATCATCTAACGCTGACCCAGTCATCAGCAACAGACCAGTCAGTTTCAGGTCTGCGTTTACCAACTAATACTCGCAACCTCTCAAACGGCGCTGTGGACCATGACTCGCCGTTTAAATTTAGCAATTCTTGAATTGCCGGCGAGGGTAGAGATGTAATTGAACAGGTTGTTGAGGATTCAGCAGAGCCATCAGATACCCAATCTGGGAAATCAAATGGGCACCTTGGAGACGTCGAAGGACTGCCACTCCCGCATGTTTCGTCATTCAATGTAACAGTGGCATCATCACGATTTTGATCAGCAACAAAGGGATGGTTTAGAAGCATCTCAGCCGTCCATCTCTTTCTCGGGTCCTTCACAATACACTTTCCTAGAAAATCTTTTCCTTGTTCCGATAAATTCGCGGGAAATTCAGGCAACTCATCACCAACTCCAATTGTCATCAGTAGTTGGGTTATATTTGAGTATTTCCAGACTGGAACTCCTGCTACCATCTCAGCAACCACACACCCAAGTGCCCAGATATCGGCGGGAGTCCCCTGTTCGCCGCCGGTCACCATTTCCGGCGACATGTACAGTGGAGTACCCCTCAATTCACATCGCAAGCTATCATCTTTCTTTGATTCGGCCCTCTTTGCCAACCCAAAATCAGCGATTTTGACTTGACCATCTTCACCTAAAAGAATGTTCTGAAGCTTAATATCACAGTGAACATAACCACTCTTGTGGATATAGTGTAGCCCTTTCAATAAGGCCTTGGTGTATTTCCCGACTTCAAATTCCGCCAATCTATGATCACCTGAATTCTTGAGCTTATTTGATAAATCACCCCCTGAAGCATATTCCAATAAGACATTGTACAACTTTTCGCCATTTTCGTAGGAATAGTTGTCGCCAAGGCAGCGGATAATATTAGGGCAACTTTTAAGCTCATCCAAAATTATCTTCTCGTTCATTAGTGTAGCTGACCGAGAAGCGGGAGAAGATTTGACCACCATAGCTCGAGTGCTCTGCTTTCTGGGTATTGCAAAACTGACTTTGCCAAAGCTTCCATGACCTACTGCTTCACCTCTAACCCAATCCATGACTGTGTTTAATGGAAGTTTCTTGAGCTGAATTTTTGGTAATATAGGCTTTCTGTTTAGAAAAGGAAAGAAGATATCAGACGAAGGAGCAATTCATGTCGAACTCTGTTTCACACGACACTTCTATATATAGCGTGGGAAAATTTCTTTTCTTTTTTCTTTCAAATTATATTTTTGATACTTGACTTAGTGTTTTAATGTTCACACAAGTATTAAATGAATATATCCGCTGCGCCTATTCATTTTAATTTTAATAATACTCCAAGTTGTGGGTATGACAATAATAATAAAAATTAGAAGAACACGTGATAGCGAAAAGATTTTTCCTCGTAATTTGGCTAATCAATTACATCAAATTTTAGAAGCCCGGTCCAAGAATTTTGGTATACTTGTAAGCAAGTCAATATAGAGGTGTTAACTATATGATATTTAGACTTAATTCTTATCTAACTGTGAGTATACATCCAAGTTGTTTGTTGATATTTTTATTACTATTTATTAGGTAATTGTGAGTAGTTATCCGTTTTTATTGTCTTATTATTGAAAAAATCTTATAATATTTGAACAAAAAAGTTTTCAGAACGTGCTTGTTTGTTAAGGTGGGATGAACTTTCTTATTTCTTCAATATCTTCCCGTTTACACGAGAATGGGATGCTGATTGTTAGAATAGTCCGAATGACTACTGTGCCACTAGTTATTTGTTGTAGAAAAATTCATATCCCATTCTAGTATTATTTACGGTTGCATTTAAAACATCCCAATCAACAAAATGGAAAACAAAACGAAAAAGGTCTCGATCAATGGATACATAATAGAAAAGTTGGTATCAACGGTTTCCAATCAAGATTCAATTGTGAATTGAATCATCTCAAAATATTGTACATGAATGACGGCTAATAGGTGAGTCCAATAGTCACAGAATCTATTGCTCTTCCTATTTAATTGGTTTCTCTCAACAATTAGCCACCACTAGTCGCCGCAATCACTACTCCTCATTGCTCTAGTGGGGTTTAGTATTCTTTTTACTGTTACTTCCTAATTCATTGCATTGCGAATTGCGTTTGACTAATCATAATACTAAAGATTAGCTCCTAAAAAGGCTAGCAGTCCTCGGCATTTCTTTATATGTACTGAGAAAGTTCATATGCAAGAAAACTACTTAAAATTCTTTGTGAGTGGAGGGCTTTTCTTTTTGGGTGGTGTGTGTGTGTGGGGGGGGGG
>ML255682.1:136904-162345 GCA_005239495.1 Nicotiana undulata
ATGGAAATATGAATGGTTAAAATATCTAGTCAACAACTTGATCAACTCCTCCCTCTCCTTTGCCCTACCGATACTCATATTTTATTGGAAGATTCGGCAAACGACATTTTTATAGTAGTTAATTTATATAGGTTGCTTAATCTTTTATCTTGCTACTCTACTTTTTTTTTTCTTTCAGGTGGATGTTTGAAATTTAGTTCGATTGTTGGCCAAAAACAAATTAGGAAGGATAAATGATGAGGAACTTTAGGATGAAAGAAAATTAGGATAAGAAGAAAGGTGCAATTGTCTGAAGCAAAAGAAATTACAATTTGTTGACCTTGGATAAATGAGAAAGTAAAAAATACAGTCTGTACGGATTGGTAGAAACGAGATTTAGTTTTGTTGGGGTTATTGAAAATAAGAGTAAGTTATGTAGGGAGTATGGACACACGATATCACAATTTACGGCCATATTGTTTCATGTGGAAATATTTAGTTCTACCACGCTCCCCGCATGGGTATCCAATCTCTGCTTAGGAATTAGCTATCTTTTTTAATGTTATTAAAGTAAAATGCCACTGGATTAGTAACATGTTAATGTATCATTTCCATAGCTGGTACAATGATACAACATCGGAAGGACACTTATAAAGTAAAATGCAGCAAATCAGGAGCATAGACATTTATTAATTGGTACTCTCCTCGTACCAATTTACGTGATCATGTTTGACTGGACACATAATTTAAGAAAAAATAAAAACTTTTGAAGGTTGTGGTTTTAAACAAGTCAAAAAAGAATTCAGAGTATTTGTATGGTTATAAAAACTTCTTATTAAAAATAAAATTATAAGTTTAAGCTAATTTATTTTTAAATTTAAAAAATAATCATTCTTTTTATGAACGGACCAAAAGATTTTTTTTTAACATAAATCGTAACGAAGGAAGTAATATTAAATTAATTTAACTTTGCCTGTACAATGATATGAACTCGAAGAATAAAAGAAAAAAGAAAAAGAGATGGTCAGAAAGAATCTGCTTTGCGGCGCGCCGGCAGCAACACCATATTTTGCGCAAAGTTTGCCTTGCCGGTGACTGCCGTTGCACGTAAAAGGTGTAGTAGGCCCAATTTGATACCTTACCCAATAACAAGTGAATTTACTGCTGATTCTCTTTGCGTATGGAACAGATTTTCTTTGTTTTTGGTTTACCCAACCAAATGATTTTCCCCTAATTCGTTTCTTAATACAGACATTAGAGACCACGTTAATTACTTTTGATATAAGAATTAATCACATTAAATTTTGTCAGTCCTTTGTTCTAACCCTGAGTAGGGATGGGTATAAATTCCAAAAATCCGAATTTCGAACCAACAGAATTAATTCGGTATTTTGGTTTCGGTTTTTTTGGTATTTCAGTCTAATTCGATATTGGATTTTCGGTATTTCAGTATTTCGGTACGGTTCTCGGTATTAGAATTTTGAAATTTCGGTATACCGAAATTTTAAAGCTTTTCTTTTGGACCCGGCCCAGCCCCAAGCCTAATATTTTGAACACATCTGGCCATTAGCATTAGGCAGTACAGTAGGTTTCACTCTCACAATTCCGATTTGGCGTGATTTTAGTTGCTGCAAGACCTAAAGCTATTGATGCTTGCACAATTTCACTCGTTCCAACTAGGCTGAATTTTGATGCCACAGACATTCCTAGTAGTTCAGAGATGTGAATTTGATGTGAACTTCTTTTCCGTGAAAATGTTGTTAATGACTTAATGGTTTTCAATTTTGTCATTGATTGTTTTTGTTTAGGTTAGTGACCTTCACTCGCCAATACTCCTTGTAGTTGAGTTTCACATGCCAGTGAATTCTAATAGGGCACATATGATTTGTGCACTGAACCAAAGGAGCATAAGTATTCTTCTTTCCATGGTCTGAAACAACGGAAGCAAGGTGCGATTCGTCTTGACTGCGAGGAGCAAATGAAGAAGGATCAGGAAGTAAGTAAATTGAATCACGAATGAAACAGTAGCAACTGGTTATGAGAGCTTGTATAGTTATATAACAATAGAAAGAGAACTTACTTATTGCTCCATAAGGTGTTAGTGACTTGTAATTGAAGCTGAATAACTTAGTCAGGCTGTCAAAGTTCAAATGCTGGACAACTAAATTCCATTGTGTATTATTCATGTTGTAATTGAAGTTGGTTATAGTGGTTCAGATACTGTGAAAAGTGAACTAATGGTCATGGGCATGTCTTTAATACACTCCCAAAGTTTTGAACTAATGGTTGGCAAAATGCCAGCGGTAAATCGAAACCGTACCGAACCAAAATAATAAATACCAAATCGTACCGAAATAATTTGGTACGGTATTTGGTATACACAATTGATAAACCGAATACCGAACTGAATATACCATTGCCACCCCTACCCCTGAGACAAAGGGCTGGATGCATATTTAATTTCGCACTATTAGTAGTTAGTACTACTTTTCGTGTTCCCCTTCATGATCGGTGGCTTCAATTATGAGTTCATTAGTTGATTTGTCACTCAACTATCCGAAATTATCTAGTAAAATCATTTTTCTTTCGTTTATATCAATAAATTCACTTAATTATACCTATAGCACTCAAAATATCACTAGACTACATTTCTCAAACTTTTAATTACCTTTTTTTAAAGCAAATATATCACTAGGCAGATTGCCTAGTGATGTTTTTTATTAATAAAATAAGAATAAAACAAAAAACAATATGCGTCTGGAGATCTTCCCACAATGAAGTGAGTAAAAGGAGAAACTACATACAACTTATTATCAAAGTGTTGTACTAGACAAACACTTGATAGTACATAGTGAACTAAATACCCTAAACAAACTTGAAGCCAAGTTAAGAAACACTTTATTTCAGAACTGGCATTCGTTGTAGTTGCGTACACATTAGGGTATTTATGCTTCAAATCTTGATCTTCGAACAACTGATAACTAGGGATTTTACCCTGTTTTGCACTCTATTTTGCTTAAATTTTGGATACAATTGTACACAAAATAGTCTCAAAGGCTTATGTGTTGTGCTTGTTGCAGGGTTTAGTAAAAAATGATGACAAATAGTCAAAGACTTGCTCAAAAAGGAGTGAAACTTGCACAAGTACCAAGAACAAGTAAAAGCCAAGTTAAATTGACCACCGCGGCCCGCGGTCCACTTTATGCGGTCCGCGGTGGTGAGATTCAAAGAGCCAGTTTTCAAGGCCAAATCCACAGCGGTCCGCGGTGGTGAGATTCAGAGAGCCAATTTTCAAGGCCAAATCCACCACGGTCATGTTTATGCGGCCCGCAGTGATGAGATTCAGAGAGCATGTTTTGAAGGCAAGAACACCGTGGCCCGCGGTCCAGTTTGTGCGGTCCGCGGTCAAGAGGTTCAGAGACCCCAACACTTGAAGCTAGAAGACCACTGCGGACCACAGTCCTTTCTTCACGGTCCGCGTTGAAGCCACCGCAGCCGCGGTCCATTTTATGCGGACCGCAGTGGCCAAGTTCAGAGCCTAAGTTTGTGAAGCCAAAAAGCCTCACCGCGACCACGGTCCGCGGTGACCCCGCAGGGGCATTTTTGTCCGGAATTTTCAACTGAGTATAAATAGTTTCTTTTCTTATTTTTTTAGGTTAAGCTTTGTATCTAGGGAGCTCGTGGGCGTTTTTCTACAACAAGGTTTTGTAATTTTAGCGAGATTTCAACATTGAATCCTTCAATTTTATTTTATAATTCAATTACATGGGTTTTGCTTCATCTATTTCTTTGATTTCTTCATTGATTATGAGTAGCTAAACCCATTAGCTAGGGTTGTGTCTCAACCCTAGTCTGGGTAATTAATGGGTTCTCTAAATTAGGGCTTAGATGATTATGGGTGATAGATATTTGGGTTGATTTGTGATTTTATTTTTAAAATTAGTGGTTGCAAACACTAATTGATGTTCAATTGACTTGGGTCCTTCTTGAGAAAGAGGGCTTGAGTATAGAAAATCAACCCAACAAGGAATTGGGATGAAATCGTGAGAATTGATAGTCCCAATAAACGGGTTAAACCTCGAGAGAGTAAAACCCTACTTGAACCTAAATTGCTTTTGCAAATTTGATACCCAATTGACCTTGAGAAAGGCAATTAGGGAAATACCACTCAAACTACCGAGAGGTATAGAGTGGGTAATGTTGGGCATTGGTTATATCATAATTCCCCGAATAACATCTTTGCTTTAGAAATTAGAACCCGCTGATTACCCGCCTAGGTAAAAGTCATAACCCTAGTGCCTTTATCTAATTAGAAAACAATCCAAAAAGACAATAGTTAGCTTAATTGCAATTATAGTAGCCTAAATCATAGTTATACTATAAAATCCAAAATTATGAGAAGTGTAATCAAGAAAACGAAACATTATTAGATTACGTAGAAATTCGACTCCAAATCATAACTCTTTGAGGAATCGATCCCGACCTTTCAGGTAAAAGCTGCACCGACCCTCATCTTCCTACTTTAATAGTAGTGTGGGTGAGAGGCGATCAACAACTTCAACTGATGCCTTGTGATACTGTTTGTTCTTGATAATGACTGTCTTTGAGTGATACTCCACGCGAATTCATCAACCTCATACTTCCTAGCCTCAAAGAGATAGGTAGGTAAGGTACCTTGAAACCAATATACACTATCATACCTGGACCAACTTAAGACAATATTACCATTATTTTGTTCCTTGTGGTTTGTGGAAGTAAGGTGTACTGAGGATTTCTTCCAATACATGCTCTCATGGCCCACGCAAGGGGCGAAAGTCCCTTGATCACCACTGTTTTTGCTAGGCAGAAAAATGTTATAGCAGGTGTCTTTGGCCATTGGAATCTGGTAGGAACTGTAAAGTTTGTTTATTATGATCATCAAGAATATATCCTTGCCCAGAAAATTGTAACTAGAATGGCCAGTTTTCTCGTGCCCTCCAATATAGCAAGTAATTGAGCCCAGGCTTGTGATTGATCCATTGTGCATGGGCTGTTTGCTAGCCTTTTTCATGACTTGTTATCATTGTTTTTGGATTGTCCTAAGTAAAGGTTACACCTATAGGAAATGAGCATCATATATACTAATATCACCCTGTAAAGCTTGGGTAATACAGAAGACCAATCCACTTCCAATGTACCTGCAAAATGAACAAACAAATTAGTATAAAGAACCTCCTTTCTCTCATCCATTAGGATTTGAGTTGGAGGTTGAGTATGATCTTCTCCCGAATTTACAATATTCAGCTTCTCAACACCTCTATAACTCCTCACCAACATATTGTCCACCTCCTTCATCAATACTCCATTCATCTCAATTATCATTTGATACTCCTTACCCTTAAATATGGAATTTGTAGCTTATCATTGTTCAAAATCTTCCTACCCTCTATTTCCAATTCCCAGAAAGAGTGCACTCGAATCAGCCGATCCTGATCCAAGGTTAAGTTAGCTAAATGATCAGCTAACTTGTTACCTTCCTTCATCACATGCACTATCTGGAAAACTCCTTTAGCCACGAGAGACTTAATTTCGTCCACCTGATTAGCTATGTTGCAAGGTGGCTCCTATACCTCATTTAATACCTTCTTCATCAATAAAAAATCAGTTTCAATCATGCAAGGAGGATATTGCATTTGAATAATATACCTGACTGCTTCTAGGATCGCCTGGGCTTCAACAATAGTATTAGTTGCCCCCTCCATTGAATCTGCATGTGCATATATGAGGTCTCTAATGCCATCCCTAATGCAGAAATCATATGAAGCTCCCCCATTATCTCATCTACAAGCACCATCTGTATTACACTTTATCCATCCATCCATAGGCATCTGCCATAACACCTTTATGCACTTTAATTTTGGAAGATGATTTTGAAATATTTCATGTAAGTCTGGCCAGTTAGAAGTGACTCCCTTAAATCCTGGCATTCTCATTTCAGAAACATGTGAATTGTTGTTGAGATTTGGAATATCAACCTATTAAAAGAGACACTCTTTCCATGCTTGCTAGAGTTTCTTTTTTCCACAAATGCCATACTATCATAGCTGGCATTGCCTGATATGTTTCCTTCAAACTCGAATTCTCACCTTTTAGCCACCACTCATTTATAAACTTGAACTAGTTGCTTCCTCCCTATTCTTAATCCTACTGGAGCACCAAAGTAATTCCACACAAATTTGGTTGTTGGAGAAGTCAAGAATACATGGGCCAATGTTTCTTCTTTTGGATGTCTACAACACCAACATCTTGATGTTCTGAAGTATCCCAGTCTTAAGAACCAATCATCTAATGGTACTTTAGCGTTCCATAGTCTCCACATGAAGAAGATAATCTTAAAAGTCACCTTTTCACCCAAAAGAACCTGTACAACTTGCTTTCTGTCCTCCTCTTCCTTACGTAATGCCAAGCTGAGTTCACTGAGAATCTCTCTTTTCTTTCCAGCTTCCACCATGGTTTATCTCTCATTGAATAATCAGAGGGAGGTGAGATAGAGCTCATTATATGATCTGCTAACTCTTCAGGTAGTATTTCTCTCAATAGAGCCTCATTCCATGTACTATTCTCCATTACCTCACTAACAAATTTATAAGATTCATCACACCAATGGTCAAGACCAGATACATGCTAGAGCGATCCCAGTCCAGGTTAATTATCAAACCAAAACCATGAGTCTCCACTCTTCAATTGCCACCTAATTTGATGTTCCACTTCATCTCTCATTTGAAGCATCTTTTTCCACGCATGAGAACCCCTTCTCCATGGAACTACCACTTCATTGATCTTCTTGCGGTAATTATTTATCATGAAAGTACTCCATAGGGAATCCTTGGTTCTGAAGTTCCACCATAGTTTGTAAATAATTTGGACACATCATGCATTGATCTAAAACCAAGTCCCCCTTCATATTTAGGAAGACACAATGTATCCCAAGAAGCCCAATGTTTTGCCCTTGCATTACCTGACTTGCTCCAAAAGAATCTTGCTAACATTTTATGTAGCTGTTTGATCACATATACTAGGGATTCACTAATGAGAATAGGTGAATTGGCATGCTCTATAGGACACGTGCAACCAATATTGCCCTTCTCCCTATTGATAAAACCTTATCTTTCCATGCTTATAGTCTCTCCTGTACTTTGAAGAGAATATTTTTTTTATAGAAATCCTTCCTTCTTCTACTATAAAAGATTGGACATTCTAGATAGATAAATGGGAATGAGTGTCTCTGTAATTCTGTGATCAAGTGTACTGAATACACTTCATCTGGTGGTGCTTTTTCATGCATATAGAAGAATGACTTTTCCTTATTTATTTTCTTCCCAGAAGCAACTTCATATTCCTCCAAAACATTCATAACAAGCTGGACTGCTCCATAGTGTGAAGAGCAAAAGATAATAGTATCATCTGCATATGATAGGTAATTGATATTGTGACTCCACTTTGGCATGCCAAATCAAATAAAATCCGGATTATCAAATAAAACATCTAATGCTCTCCCTAACACTTCTGCTGCCAATATGAATAATATAGAAGATAAATGATCACCTTGCTTGACACCCCTTGTAGATTTGAAAAATTCATTTGCCTTCCCATTCAATAATACGGAATACCAATTGTTGGGGACAAGTCTAAATACCATATTAATGAATATTTCTCCAAACCCCACCTGCCTCACCACCTTGGTCAGAAACACCCATGAAACTCTATCATAAGCCTTTGTCATGTCTAATTTTATCACTACGTTGGCTGGCTTCCCCCTCAGCCTTATGTCTGTAATTATCTCTTGAGTAAGTAGTATATTCTTCACAATACTTCTGCCCTTCACAAAACCAGCCTGATTAGGAGAAATAAGAGTAGGAAGCAGTTTAACTAACCTCTCATGAACAACTCTCGAGATGATCTTATTTGAAAAGTTGCTCAAACTGATTGGTCTCATGTCTGAAAATGTTGCCACATTCTTCTTCTTAGGAAGCAAGACAAGGTTTGTATGGGTAATGGATTTAGGCAATTCAGCTCCACAAAAGAAAGCTTTCACCATTTGAAGCACATCTTCTCCAATGATCTCCCAGCTTGCTTGATTTACCCGCTAAATTATCTACTTCTATATTTTACTGTATTTTTTTTACTTTTTAATTATTATGTCTTTTATATTTTTAATCAACAATATAGACTTAACTATAGAAAAAATAAATTTTATTTAAAAAAAATAAAAATATATTTTCTAGCATATATAATGTCGGAATAATAATATAATTGAGCATAATTTTTAAGAATATCTAATATATATTATAAAAATTTATTATTTAAAAAATATTTTATAGTACGTGTATGGAATATATTTTTTAATTTTTAATTTTCTTTCATTCTCAATTGTGTAAATAAATTTTGAGTTTTTGTTGTTAATATAAAAAAATATTATTACGAACAAATTGTTCTAATTAATTTTTTACTATGCTCAATATTTTGTTATTCTAACATTATATATGCATAAATGCTATTTTTATTTTTATTTTAAATTTGAATAAAATTTATTTATTCTATTAAGTCCATAAATAAATTAAAAGATATAGAAACTATAATATTAAAAAATTAAAAAAAAAAGAGATAAGAATTGATAATTTAGAGGGTGAAATAGGTATTTGAAAATCAAAAGTTTGAAAAATCTAGTTGAGTGAAATATGTATTTGATAATCGAAAGTTCTGAATGCTATATGTTAAGACACTTTGTTGTTACAAACAGTAGCGGATCTACATTGTCATTTGTGGGTAAATTTACATAATCAATTATAAAAATATGTAGATAAATATTGAGTGAGCACCCACAAATAAGTTTTTTTTTTTTCTTCTTTTGTAATATTTATCGGTCATCACTCATAACTTAAAAATTCTGAATCCGTCACTGACTACAAATAAAGAAAAAATAATTTTAATAGATAATTTCGAATAGTTAAATGACCATTTAAATAATGGACTCATTAATGATACATTATTGTTTCTTCGGAGTCATTTGACATTGTAAAAGAAACCAAGAGTAAGACATTCTTTACATTTTTTTAAACCGTAAAATAATTTAAAACAAATCTAATATATCAAAATCATTAATATTTGAAATAGAAAGTCATTGTTTTAAAAAGATGGGCAGATAATGAGAGAGGAGGCCGGGGCAGTGCACAAGTAAGTGAGAGACTCAAGAGTGTGAGATAAAAATCAGATTTATTATTAATTAGAATCAGTGCAGTGCAAGTGTGCAACTGTAACACAAGTTGACATGTTCTTCCCCAAATTTTGCATGACGGCAACAGATATTATTTGATGCCATCAACCTATTGGCTTCTTTAATGAAAACCACAGCTCGCAGTTTTCGGCTAGCCGGTTTTGGGATTTTCCACTTGCGTCACCTTTGGTCTTTCCCTGCAATTTGAATTTATGAGGATTCCCATGATTCCTTAATATCTAAATAAATTTTATAATTGGTAAAAATTACACAAGTATATTAGACCTTTTAAGAAAATGATTCTGGCAAAGTACACGAATTAAAGAATTAACTTACATATCATGATACAATAAAATAATAACACCTCACGAGCCACGATAGTTTAATTTTTTTTTGGTACAAAATTATATACAATTATATTCTTTATAAAAACTTTTACACATCAGTATATATAATATTTTAGCTTCTATTGAATAACTTAATGAATAGAATGTTCAGGTACTTTGACTCGATACGAATTTTAAGAAAAAAAGATTTTTAAAATTTGTGGTCTTAAAAATTTAAGATGTAAAAGCTTTATGGAGCGATGATATTTGTGTTGTTATAAAAACTTTTCATTAAGAGTAAAATAAAAAAATTAATATTAAATTATTTCTAAATTCTAAATTTATTATTTATTTTGAATCAAATTAAAAAAAAAAGTACATCGTGTAATTTTAATTTGTTGTGTTCAAAGCCTGACAAAACTGTCTCCAACTGTTGTCTATACTGTATATACACATTTTAATTTTCTCTTAGACCAAAACCGCCCACAGAAACTCGACTTTTTCCCTTTTTCCTTTTTTCAGCTTCTTCATCCCTTCCCAAGCAAGATATACATCACACCTTTTTGAGACAATTACATATAAGGATTGGGTTCCATCAACTTTCCAAAATTCATGCAAATCTTTAAAAATAACTGTATTGGGAAGAGGGGAGTGTTTTATGCCTTAGTTAAAGGAGCATGAACCTGCTTTATCAACTACAGCTGCTTTCACTATTCTGGTCCAATCAAATCTTACGTCTTCTAACTTCAATCCTCCATTATCCATTTTTTTTCCTATTCCCTTGAATGAAAACTGGAAACATTCTTCTAACTTCTTCCATTGATTAATAAAAGAAAATATTGTAACTATTTTGTGTCTTCCGTCTATAAGATAAAATATGCTATGCTAAGTAATTGCATAAAAAAATGACAACGTGGAGTCAAAGGCAAAGGATAGTTAAAACAAAAGACAATTGTTCCATTTGTTACCAGAAAAAATGATGCTCACAAATACGCAACAAACACCGGCCACCCGATAGCAGTAAATGGAGAATATGCCATAGAACTTAGTACACTGTCCGTTACAAAAAAAATGTCATTTATCACTATTAGAAAACTAGCAAAATCCGTCCAAAGAATACCAACCGAAATCGGTAAAAAAAAAGAACCCGATCGAAATCGGTCGGAAAATAAGTAAAATGGTCGCAAAAGTCAAAGAAAATATTTCTGACAACAGAAATAGTGGTCCCACAACAAATATATAAATATTTCGACCGATTTCGGTCGAAAATTGATCAATATTTGACCAAGACCTGGTCATACTGGCATATTATCTACAAAAATTATTTTTAATTAAAAAATTTCAAATATACTGACCGATTTCGGTCGGTATATTTGAAATTATTCTTTCCAGCCGACGGCAATTGATTTTTTAATATAATAAAAATTATACACACACAATTATATATATATATATTTACAAACCGAAATAAGTTTTAATTAAATTTTTCCGACCGAGTTCGATCGAAAATACAATTTTAAATTAATTAAAATACGAATTTTATGAAATTACCTGTCACAACCAAATTTTCTCTCCGTTGGGTATCGTGATGGCATCTAGTTTTAGGGACTAGGTAAACCTAACATTTACTGAATAATAATAATAATAAGTAACGTCTAACAACCATAGAAATGGAATTCTCTATAACATTTACAATTCCCAAAATCGGAGTACAAGTCATAAGCCTTTTTAGGAGATATTTTTACATAATGAATACATCACTGTTCCGGAATAGAAGAAATAGTGAAAATAAATACATTAGAGGGTGACTTCGGAGCCTGTGAAGCCTGACAGGTGTACCTTGAAGTCTCCAGCCACACCAAGCATGAGTCCCAAAACCTACTCGATCCGAAGTACCTGTCTCTACACAAAAAAACTGTGCAGAAGCGTAGCATGAGTATACTGCGGTGGTACCCAGTAAGAATCAAACCTAACCTCGGTAGAGTAGTGACGAGACCAGGTCAAGACACTCACGGAACATCTAAACATGTCCAATATATGACATAAAGCTAACAAGAAAGGAATATTTAAAGAAATGCCGAAGCAAACAGTAATCAGATTACAAACAGTAGTAACGATAAGGGCTACACGACTGGCAACGAGAAATAACCAAGTAAATAGACAATGACATAGTTAGAATACAGACAAGGGTAAATGTCCTCAAGTAGGGAAAACGATGTCAACTCAACCAATCAAATCATTTCTAATACACGACTCCATCAATTCTCAAAATCTCATACCATAGATCACATCTTTCAACCTTTAACACACACAACGCCTTGTGCCCACATCTTTCCGTCTCATCTTGTACGGTAAAATTCACGTGCCAGTCAGTACATAATATCCGTGACAAATGATAGTTAGGATGTTCAAGAGACTTTATGTATATATGACAAAAGTAAGACTACACCTTCTGAACCAAGTAGGAAAATGTGATGACCCAAAAGGTCATCCCGTGTTTTACAAGTCAATTAACCTAGATGAAGTTCTGACCATCTATCAGAAAAATAAGAACGAACGGATCCAGTGTTCCGAGGTCTTAAAAACCTCCTTCTATCTCACCTCGATTTGCGTGCGCAGACCAGGCGTATAGCCGGAAAGCCTTTATGTGCAAAAAATTGAGAAAAAAAAATGATAGTTCTGTTTTTTAAATTTGAATTAAGTTGACTTTGGTCAACATTTTTGGTAAACGGACCCAGACCCGTAATTTGACGGTCCCGGAGGGTCCGTAGGAAAATATGGGACTTGGGCGTATGCCCGGAATCGAATTACGAGGTCCCAAACCCGAGAAATAAATTTTTGAAAGAAATTATTTTTCTGAAAATATAAAGGATTTTGAAAGTTTAATTACATTTGAAATCTATGGTATCGGGCTCGTATTTTGGTTTTAGAGCCCAGTACAAGTTTGATATGATAATTATAATATGTATGTAAAATTTGGTAAGAAATGTAAGTCGTTTGACGTGATTCGGACCCACAGTTGTAAATTTTGATACTTTAAAAGTTATGGAAATTTTCTTTGATTTTTATGACAAATTCGTTGTTTAAGATGTTATTTTGGCGATTTGATCGCACGAGTAAGTCCGTAGGATATTTTTGAGGTTGTGTGCATATTTGGTTTGGAGCCTCGAGGGCTCGGGTGAGTTTCGGATAGGCGTCGGGATATTTTTAGACACAAAAATCTGGTGTTTAAGTGTTGTATCTGGTGTCCAGGTCCTTGACCTTCGCGTTCGCGGTACAACGCATGCGAACGCGATGCACAAACTGGGTTGGGGCAAGAATATACCTATGCGAACACAGGGCCTGGATCGCAAACGCGGAGCTTGGGGGAAATGCTCTACGCGAACGCGAAGGGCCTCACGCGAACGCGTAGTACAAAGGGGACTTGGGGTAGGGGAGTGCTGGGACTCTACGGGAACGCGTCCACAGAATCTCGAACGCGTAGAGTAAGTGAGGGGCTGGGGTGCTGGGTAGTGATGACCCTGTGCGAACGCGACCTCAGGCTCGCGAACGCATAGGCCAAGTAAGACAAACCTACGCGAACACAGCCAAGGGCTCGCGAACGCGATGAACAATTTTTCCCAGTGATTGTTTTAAAAAAAACAGAACCTATACGGGATTAAACCAAAAACTCATAACTTCTTCTTCCAAACTCTAAATTGGGCGATGTTTGAAAGAGAACTTCACCACAAAATCGTAGGTACGTAATCTTAGACTCATTTTCTTCAATTTCCATTTACACCCATTAGATTTCTAGGCCTAAATCATGTTCTTAAGGGTAAAAAATTAGGGATTGGGGTAGAGTTATGGCTTTTTATATAATTGGGATTTAGACCTCATTTTGGGGTCGGATTTCAAAACTAATTACATATTCGGGCTCGTGGGTGAATGGGTGATCGGGTTTTGGTCTGAACCTCGTATTTTGACCAAGCGGGCCCAGGGTCGATTTTTGACTTTTTGGGAAGAATGATAGGGAATCTATAATTAAGCATTGGAATTGAATTACTTAGCATTTATTGATGTTATTGAGTCAATTATGTCTAGATACAATCGATTTGGATTCGAGTTCAAAAGGAAAAGCGGTGATTGAGGCTTGATTTTGGTCGTGGAAGTCGAGGTAAGTGGTTGGCCTAACCTGAGCTAGAGGGATTAGGTATTTAGTCTTATTTGGTATGTGTTTATACCATGTTCAACGTATAAGTGAGGTGATGAGTACCTATACGTTGGTGTCAAGCATGCCCATGAGTCGGAAATTATGAATTATGTGATTTTCATTGATATTTACTGTGTTATAACTTGAATTTCACTTTACTGGTTGTTCATTTGGTGGAAATTCTTGGTAATGGATATTGTTGAGTATTTGTTTCGGTTGATGAATCTTATGTAAGGGTATGTACTTGAGTGAGATTGGTTATAGTTGTGTCCCTTGTCGGGACGATGATATTTCTACTGTTTTTCCCTTGCCGGGATGTTGTGAATTATTATTATGGTTCATATGGTTGATTTCTTCCTTGCCAAACTTATGTTATTGATATTGTTTGGGTGAGGAAGAGTGTAAAGCACGAAGGGTGATGCCGTGTATTGATTTCTGTGAGGAAGAGTGCACAACACGAAGGGTGATGCCGTATATTGTTTATTGTGAAGATGAGAGTGTAAAAGCACGAAGGGTGATGCCGTGCCATGTTATGATATTAAAAGCACGAAGGGTGATGCCGTACCGTTTTTATTGATTATTGTGAGGATGAGAGTAAAAGCACGAAGGGTGATGCCGTGCACTTGCCTTTATTTATTATTTGGTGAGGATGAGAGTAAAAGCATGAAGGGTGATGTCGTGCATTATTTTCTTTATGTTTGTTATTTCCTGTTGTTATTTTGATATCTGAACTGTCATCTTACTCCGTTATTGTTGTTATTTGATAGCTCTTTTCGCCAGCATGTTCCCCTTTTCCCTTGTACTTAACTGAATATTATTGTTGTTATTATTCCTTCCGATTATTATTAAATTGCACAGGTTGCCTCAATTGTCGTGTCCTAGCCTCGTCACTACTTCGCCGAGGTTAGGCTCGACACTTACTCAGTACATGGGGTCGGTTGTACTGATACTACACCTGCACATCTTTTTGTTGTGCAGATCTCGGTACAGAATCCTGTGGACATTAGAGCTAGGAGGCTTCCTTCAGTCCACCCGGAGACACCGAGGTAGTCCTGTTGGCGCTCGCAGGCCTTGGCGTCCCCTCCTATTTTCCTTGTATTTCTGTTCTAGTTGATTCAGAACCGGATGTACTTATTTCTTTCAGACTTTTATGTGTATTACTCTTAGACAGTCCATGAGTTGTGGCTCCACTATTTTGGGATTTTGGCTAGTTTTGATGAAACTTCATAAAGGTTTTGTTTTGGAATATTTATATCTATCTTGCTTCGTCTTACATTTCATTCTTGTTAATGTTGTAACTCTTCTGTTCTTAATTATTAATCAAGGAATAATGTAAATTGAATATATACATTGACTTGTCTAGCGGGTTCAACGTTAGACGCCATCACGGAGCCGACGGTGGGAAATTTGGGTCGTGACCGAAAATAATGAGAAAATGAGTTTATTTTGGAAATCATTTAAGTAACGAAAATAACCGTTTTCAAATAAATACAACATCAGATAACGTACTGAATTAATATATGATTTATTAAATTACAATATAATAATTTTTTAAGTAAAAGAAAAACCTCAGATAGGCCAAGGAGATTAAGTTGAGAAATCAATTGAAGTAAAATATGACAACTAGTAAAAATAGTAAGTATCGAGATAAATGACGAGTTTTAACTTAAAAGTCACATAAGGCAACATGATATTAATTATTTTATTTATCTAAAGTCACTATTGTCACACCTCATTTTTCCCGGAAAGGGTGGGATAAGGGAGTTTTTCTAATTTAAGTGACATAATCGAATTTGGAATTATTTATTTAATTTCAGAGTCGCCACTCGAATTTATTTACGGTGTTCCGAGAAACCATTTATTTGTTTAATATCCCAAATAGAGAAAATTTTGACTCCGTTAAAAGTCTGCGAACCAGAAGACCGGGTAAGGAATATGCGTATGCCCGCTTGAATTGATGCGTCAAAAATCATGTCACGCGGATGTGTACATAATTCACGACACTTGATTCCTTTAAGAAAATAATCAAAGTCGCGCTAGCGCGTATTTTGGTTTTATTTAAAAATCGGATCACGTCACGCGAACATGTATGCAATCACGGTCATAATTTAAAATCCGCTCCTAAAGGCATCTCTACAAATGTTCATTTTTAAAACTTTATTTTGTGTCACGTGAACGTGTACACAATTTTTAAGAAAATGTTTGTTACTAAAAAAAGTTATTTCATTCAAAGTTACGCGAACGTATACTTTAATTTTTTAACGTTTGAGAATTCTAAGTGTAAGAATATCTAGCTAAGCATAGTTCAAAAGCGTTTGAGTTATTCGTTGGGAAGTTGTCTTCCTAGGTGATTTTTAAGACTAATACCAAAGGTCATTGATGTTTTATACGTCAATACCACACAAGAGGGGGGTGATTTGTGCGGTGTCCAATTTTCGAGTGCAGTCTCTACAGAAGAACCTGGTTCTTCTTGGTGTTCCAACTTCTACAGTTTGCGAAAAAGTAATTGCAGAAATAAAAGAACACTACAATTTTACGTGGAAAACACCTGGCTCAAAAGGTGAAAAAACCACGACCTATTTCCCAGTAGGATTTTCCCAAACTCTTCACTATGTCAATAAGCCAAACAACATTTACAAAATAAACTCTTTTGTAAACCTAAGGACTAACTCTAATCCCTTTGTGGCAAACTAGCTTCTAGCTAATTGCGACTAACTTCAAGTTAACTCTAACTTGAACACTGTGTACCTATTACAATTGCTTCTAGATAAAGCTGAAAGATACAATATGTAATCACCTACTACAAACAACTAGACTCAAAAGACAACAGATGGAACTGGTTCTTCGAGCAGTTCAAGTAGCTTTTGAGTCGCACAAGATTCTTCACATGAACTGCTTGCAAAATTTCTTTGGTAATTTTGCTTTCAATTCTTGTTTCTCTTTAGTGTTTGTGCGTTAACTCTTCAGTAGGAATGCTTCAACAATTTACAGAATCCGTAGTTGAGATGTTGTTGTTCAGTTCTAATGCAACTCTTCCTTGATGGAAGAGTTTGTGTTTATCTTAACTTCCTTGATCTTGATTCTGTCCTACCTGAATTCGAATTCCATCTCCTTATCAATTTGCAACCTTTTTGCTTAGGAGATAACCTCTTAGTTCAGAGATGACGTTTATCTCCTGCGCATGGACTCTTCTCGTGCCAACTGGTCTGTTTAACTATGTTTTCCCTGATGGACCTGGTTCAACCGTGTTGTCATTTGTCATTCTTCAAAACCATGCAGTGACTTGATTCAACAAATTCCCCCTTTTTGATGATGACAAACTCTCTGCTTAACCCTGTAAATACTTCAATCCAACATAAACACTTTTTATAACATTAAGCATTTATCATGGAGAGACCAGGTTCATTTAGGTTATAAACACCACAATAATCTTTGAAATTTTGAAAAGCACTATCTTCCCCCTGTTGGAATCATCGAAAAGTTGCAAAATGATAAACTTACCAGAATACTAACAATTACTCATGGCCATTTGGGCAACTGCAGGTGCAAAGCATGAATTAATCATCAAAAGAAACCAAAATAATGTAAGCTATTTAAGAAACTGAGAAAAAGCCAATAACAAAATAGCAAAATTCATTGATTGGATATTGATCAGGCACCATACACAAAAAGAAATAAAGACAGCCAAAACCATGAGCAAACAAAAAAAGCAGAACAGAATTAGACAATCCCAAACTGGGTCATAGAGGGGGATTTTTGGAGGCACTGGACACCTAAGGCTGGGAAGGGGCAGAGGTTGTGTTCTTGGCTTGAAGAAGGGAGAGCATTTGTTGCAACACACCCTCATTCTTCTCCTTTTCCTTAGCTAATTCATCTTTGAGAGCATCCTGCTCAGCTTCAACCTCTGTAAGGCGAGTTTTCAAATGAAGGATCTCCGCATCCTTGACCTCACCTTCCTGCACAAGCGTCCTGACCTTGCTATTAACAGGCAGTTTTTTGGATGAACCAGGTTCATCCTCAGGAATATTCACAATGTAGTCACATGTCAGTAGTGTGTTCTTCCCAAAGTAGTCCTTAGCAGTTGCCATTTCAGCCTTCTTCACTGGCACCTTGAAGTGAGCAAGCACAGCAGTTAGGATAAACCCATAAGGTATAGCATGTGCCTTTGCTCCAATCACAACCCTGTCTAAGAGTTGATGATGAAGGTAGGCCTATTTATCTGTTTACCCATGTACAAGCACTCTATTAGGGTGAGATCCATGTAGCTGGAAATGTGCCTTCGCTCTTGCCTAGGCAGTAGAAATTTGATCACAAACTCAAAAAATAGTTTGTGCTGAGGCCTCATCTCACTCTTAAACACTGCCCTGAGATCCAGTTCTTGCTTATTCTCACAGATTAACCTTGTGATTTGAAGGGCTGAAGGCAAACCATCCAAACTAGGCCACCTTTGACTCGTGTAGTCATCATACCCCTCAGAAGGGATATGCAGTATTTCCCCTAATTCCTTTGCATCAAACGAAATCTCAACTCTCTGGACCTTTGTAGATACCTTCCCATCTTTGACTGCTACGTTGGCCATAAACTCTACCAACTCATTCCTAGCCAGCCTTCCCTCAAGGTGAAGGACCATGTCCTTCCACCCTTGCACATCTAAGGTATCTAGCAAGAAAATCATCCCTGACTCCTCAAGGTCTCTAAATAGCTTCCCTTTCAGAATAGTACGCTTCCCAAACATTATGAGTTTGTTAGTCTCCTCACCGGACACTTACACTTCCTCTCCACTCCATTCAGTATCATCAACAATCTTTTCTTTCTTTGACTCAGACCTGGTCCTCTTTGCAACTATTGAGGGTGTGGAAGACACAGACGCTGACTTCTTGGAAGAAGCCTTGGCTTTTTTGGGCTTTGGTGTCTCAACCTCAACTTGTGCTGGTTGTCCCTCCTGATGGACCAGGTCCATCTCATCATCATCGACCTGAACTGCCTCAATAGGCTCCCCAATGCTTGCCTTACCCTTGGTAGCTTTCTTATTCTTGCTCTCTCTCAGAGCTTTCTCCATTTCTTCTTCACTTTGCCTAACGGTGCTTCTAGTAGCACGACTCTTAGGGGCAGGAGCATCAACAGTTGAAGAGGCCTTTCTCTTCTTGGTTGAGACTGGAGTGTCAACTATCTTGGGTTTGGGGGTTCTTTTCTTCTTGGGTTTGTAGGATTCCCCTAACCTTTTCATCAGATCAGCCAGAGTTTCTTCAATGGATGAACCAGGTTCATCCTGTGCATGTTGCAGACTTTCCAGTCCTTCTGCTGCTTCCCCAGAGTTGCTTCCCCCTAAGTCCTTGACTCCTTCCTCAACAACCACAGGAGCAGGGCCACAAATTTCCAGAGTGGCACCTTCCTTCCCAGTTCCCCTTTCAAAACTCCCTTCTCCCTCTCTCTCAATTTATTTCTTTTTCCTTCTCCTATCCGGTACTTCTACATCCACTACAGAACCAATCAAAACAAACATGTTTTCAGTTATTTCAAGTTCGGCCCTAACTTTAGGATTTGCCTTCTCAGAACCAGATGAACCAGCTACTTCTTCCTCATTTGTAGATTTGAAGGACTCGCTTGAATTTTCAGAATCTTGGTCCTGACTGACTTGAAGTTTTGCATTCAATTTCCTGGCAAGAGGACCAGATGCAACAGTTTTTCTGGCTAACATTTTCACTCTACGTTTTCTGGGGGCTGGAGTGGGGCTTGGTGTAACGACTGGAACTGTTTAGGGTGAAGACGTGGGTTCAGGAGTGGGGTCTGGAACTGGAGTGTTTTGAGGGGTTGAAGACCTGGTTGGAGATTGTGAGCAGTGTATCAATGGATAATTAGAGCCAATGTCTTCAAGACCAACACCGTAATCAGGGGTGGTTGATGAAGATGAAGAAGGGGGTGGTGTGGAAGACATTTTTGTGAGATTTGGAGAAAGAAGAATGTTGATCACTTTGGTTGAGAGGAATGATGAACTTGGTTCGACGGTTATGCTTTTGAAGAAGAGAGGTAATGGGTGATTTTTAAAGGTGTGGATATTAAATGTACAACGGGCGTAATTCTTGGTCAAGTGGAAGTCTAATCGCTGCAGGAGTGTCAATAGATTAGACGATTATGACTCCCTAAATCTAGGCTAATAAAGATTTGATTGGACTCTTTGGAACGGGTTCAATTTGGGATAAGTACTGATAATTTAAAAAATGAACCAAATATAGATAGAGTCTTGCTCATGTGTGACTATAATTATTTCAATAAGTGTATAGCGATGAGCACGTACCTTGTCAGTCTGATGAACCAGCAACGATGAACCAGGTTCATCGTGTTAGAGTCTTTAATTTGCCTCAATTTACAAAGATAGAAAAACATCATTAGTAACCAGGGAATCATATTAATACATGTCAAGAGAGTATGGCATTAAAGTCATGATATTGAGCAATGATTAGTCTGGTTAGTTACCTATTTTAGTGTTTCTAGCCAAAATGTTTTTCATTTTTGTTTTTCAATTAGGTGATCTTAATTATCCCTAATTCTAGCCTGTTTCTCTCGAAATGCTCCCTACTCAGTGCTTTAGTAAAGATATATGCAATTTGTTTGTCAGTAACACAGAATTCGATTGAGATCATTCCCTTTTCATAGTTATCTCTTAGGAAATGGTGTATGACATCTATGTGCTTGGTTCTCTTATGATGAACCGGGTTCTTCGTCATACTAATTGCACTAGTGTTGTCACAGAAAATAGGAATGCATCCAACCTCTATACCAAAATCCATGAGTTGTTGCTTGATCCATAACAACTGAGCACAACATGAGGCTGCATCCACATATTCAGCCTCAGCAGTAGACAAGGCTACTGAGTTTTGTTTCTTGGTGGCCCAAGACACAAGGCAAGAGCCCAAAAAGTGAACCATGCCTGAAGTACTTTTCCTGTCAACCAGGAAACCTGCATAATCAACATCAGCATATCCTACAAGGTCAAAATTACTACCTTTAGGATACCAAAGGCATAAATCAGTGGTGCCTTTCAAATATCTCAGAATTCTCTTCATTGCAGTTAGATGGGACTCCTTTGGATTTTCCTGAAATCTAGCACACAACCCTACACTAAATACAATATCAGGTCTGCTGGCAGTGAGATATAATAAAGACCCAATCATCCCTCTGTATAACTTTTGATCAACGGATGAACCAGGTTCATCCACATCTAATTTTGTTGTTGTGGCTATGTGAGTGTCTATTTCCTTGGAGTCTTCCATTTTAAATCTTTTGAGCAATTCTTTCACATATTTTTGTTGATGAATCATTGTTCCATTTGAGTTTTGCTTAATTTGCAAGCCTAATTTTTTTAGCTCACCCATCATACTCATCTCAAACTCACTCCCCATAAGGTTGGAAAATTCCTTACTCAATTTTTCAAAGGTTGCCCCAAATATGATATCATCCACATATATTTGCACAACCAGGAGATCCTTACCTTTTTCCTTTAAGAACAAGGTGCTATCAATTTTACCTCATTTGTAGTCATGTTCTAGCAGGAATTTAGATAGCCGGTCATACCATGCTCTTGGTGCTTGTTTGAGTCCATACAAGGCCTTGCCAAGTTTATACACATGTTCATGTGTTTCCTTGATTTCAAATTCTGGAGGCTGTTTGACAAATACTTCTTCCTTTAGATAGCTATTGAGGAAATCACTCTTTACATCCATCTGGTGGAGTGAATTCCCTGTGAGCAGCAAATGCTATAAGAAGTCTGATTGCCTCCAGTCTTGCCACAGGAGCAAAGGTCTCATCATATTCAATTCCCTCCTCTTGACTATATCCTTGGACAACCAGTATGGCCTTGTTTCTTGTAACAGTTCCATCTTCATCGAGTTTGTTCCTGAAGACCCACTTTGTGCCAATCACTGATCTGTCCAGTGGTCTGGGTACCAAGTGGGTCTTCAGGAACAAACTCGATGAAGATGGAACTGTTACAAGAAACAAGGCCATACTTGACTTCTTTAAAATTGATTTAGCTCTTCTTGCATGGCATTTACCCAGACAACATCTTGTAAGGATTCATCAATGTTCTTTGGTTCAACCAAGGATAGAAAGGCATCAAACGCACACAGAGTTTTCAAAGAGGATCTTGTTTTGATTCCGGACGTCAAATCTGTTATGATGTTCTCAAAGGGGTGAGAACTTTGATATCTTTGTGGTTTGAGCACCAATTGTTCACGGCTAGATGATCCCATGGTGTCCTGTTGTTGTGGAACAGGATCAAGGCCAAGATCTAGAGTGATTTGATGTTGAGTTTCCCCTGTCATGTTGTTTGGGGTAGCTGGACCTGGTCCATCACCTGTTCCATCTTCCATATTTGCTTGTGATTGTTCACTGCTTCTGACTAGTCCAAGCTCCTCATCTTCTGGTTCCTGTCTCTCAGAAAGAGTGTTAGTTTTATCAAAAATAATATGCACACTCTCTTCTACACACATAGTTCTTTTGTTATATACTTTATAATCTTTTATATGTGAGGAATATCCCAAGAATACTCCCTCATCACTTCTGGGATCAAATTTACCTAGGGAATCTTTGTCATTGTTGTGCCCAAAGCACTTGCATCCAAAATCCCTAAGGTGGGATATGTTGGACTTTCTCCCTTTAAGTAATTCATAAGGAGTTTTCTCTACCAGTGGTCTGGTCATGCATCTATTTATTATGTAGCATGTAGTGTTTATTGCTTCTGCCCAGAAGCGGTGGGGTAGTTTGCTAGAAAGAAGCATGGTTCTAGCCATATCTTCAAGAGTTCTGTTCTTTCTTTCAACAACCCCATTTTGCTGTGGGGTTCTAGGGGCAGAAAAGTTGTGATTTATGCCATGTTCGTCACAGAATTAGCAAACTTTGCATTCTCAAATTCAGTACCATGATCAGATCTTATTGATGCTAGTTGATTTCCTAACTGTTTTTTAGTTTTTCTGACAAATGAAGTAAACATATCAAATGCTTCATCTTTAGATATCAGAAATAAGGTCCAAGTGAACCTTGAGTAGTCATCAACTAACACCATTACATATTTCTTACCACCTCTGCTCAGAGTTCTCATAGGACCACATAGGTCCATATGAACCAGTTCCAACGTCCTGGTGGTACTGACCATTTTCTTGCTTTTGAATGAGGATCTTACCTGCTTCCCCCTTGCACATGCCTCACAAACTTTGTCTTCCTTGAACTTAATGTTAGGAAGCCCTACCACTAAGTCCTTAGAGACTAATTTGTTAAGCTGATTTAGACTCGCGTGACCAAGTCTTTTGTGCCAAAGGAGGGGATCACTGTCCAACACACTTAAGCAAGTGAGTTCATTTTCTGATAGTGTGGACAGGTCTATGACATAGATGTTATTCATTCTTTTTTCCTGCAAACCAATCTTGTCAGTAAGCAAGTTAATCACAAAATATTTTGTGGAAGTGAAAGCAACCAGGGTTACCTTTGTCAGCACAATTGTGACACACTGATCAGGCTATATTTCAAGCCATCTATCAAGTACACATTCTCAATGGAAAGTGTGTCATCCTTACCTACCTTACCAAACCCAATAATTTCACCTTTCTTTCCATTTACAAAGGAGACATTACTTCCTTTGAGGTTTTCAAGTGAAAGGAACTGTTCTTTGTTCTCAGTCATATGTTTTGAGCAGCTGCTGTCTAGGTACCAAGTTTGGCTGCTTCCTCTCACTTGAACCTACAACAAGAAATCTGGGGTTAGTCTAAGGGACCCAAATCAGTTTGGGTCCTTTTCTATGAGATAAAGGATGAATCAAGCTTTTTCTGGCCCAATTTGGTAACCAGTTTTTCTTTCGTACAAAACTTTCATTTCTTCGACTGGCCTGCTCTTTTGAAGTGCATTCAATTTTGTAGTGCCCAGTCTTACCACAATGGATGCAGATTTTATTCTCAGGAAGAGTGAGATACTTGCTTTTGGGATCCCATTTGGGCATTTGACTCCCAAAGCCAAGTCCTCTTATGTTGCTACTATGATTTTCTTGAAGCCATATCAAGGCATCAGAGGATTTATTCCATTTGCAAGTTCGATCTAATTCATGTTTGACTTTACCAAGTTCTTCTTTTAGTTCTCTTATCTGTTCATCCTTGATTTACATCTTATCCTTTAGTTTTCTCACATTTTCTTCTAACATGATATGAGAATGATCAACAGTCTTTTTACTCATTCCTAGCTTTAATTTTAAATTTTCAGATTTTAACTCTAGGATTTTAATTTCAAGTGGATGGACCTGGTTCTTCAAGGCAGTGTTTTCCTTTTCAGATTCACTTACTCTGATTTCCAGGTTCATGTATTTTGCTTTTAACATTACACACTCTTTAAAGAGTTCTTCTTTCTCTTTGTGTGTTTCCTAGGAATCATCCATAAAATCAAGTAGCAACTCAGAGAGTTTTTCTTTAGATAGAAACTTTATCTTGTTTTTGAGATGGCATATACTTACCTATGGTTCTTCATATGATTCCTCATCAGATTCGCCAATTTCCATGAGCTCATGTTCTTCATTTTCACCATCTTCTGACTCTTCATCTGAGCTTTCCCCCCAAGCAGCAACCATAGCTTTTGTTGTGGTTTTCTTGGGATGGACCAATTCCTTCTTCATGTTCCTTCGTTCGGATCTCTCCCTTTTCCATTCTACTTCCCACCGAGGACAGTTCTTGATGTGGTGGTCAGTCTTTCCACATTTGTAGCATCTTTCGTTGGTTGGCCTTTTTGGAGCTTTGGATTTGTTGTAGTTTCCACCTCTTGAGATGCCCTTTTTCCTTATGAGGAATTTTTTGAATTCCTTAGTGATCATGGACATCTCATCTTCCTCCAGATCTGCTCCCTCAGTGATTCTCAGTGCTAGACTCCTTTCCTTCTTTGGAGCATCCATTTTCATTGTCTGCCTTCTAAGTTCATAGGCAGTGAGGTTTCCAATTAGCTCGTCCAATCTAAGGGTTGCCATATTTTTGAATTCCTGGATAGCAGTGATTTTGCTTTCCCAGGAAATTGGTAAGACCCTTCTCAAGATCTTCTCCACCCTGTCCTCTTCAAGAATGACTCTACCAAGAGACTTGAGTTCATTTGTCAGAGTTGTAAACCTCGTGTACATCTCTTGGATTGTCTCTCCTTATTTCATAGTGAAGTTTTCATACTGAGAGTATATTAGAGTACCTCTTGATCTTTTCACTTGAGGTGTTCCTTCATGGGATACTTGCAAGGTACCCCAAATTTCTTTGGCAGTGGTGCAACTTTGAATCCTACTATACTCGTCTGAACCTAGTCCACAAACTAGCCACTTTTTGGCCTTAGCATTATTCTCTCATTTCTTCAAATCCTCAGCAGTGCAGTCAGCTCTAGTTTTTGGCACATCTACTCCTTCAACAGTCTTCTTCATGGTGGCTAAAGGACCATCAGTGACTATGTCCCAGAGTTTATAGTCTTCTCCAATCAAGTGATCCTTCATCCTGTTCTTCTACCAGGAGTAATACTGGCCATTAAAGAGTGGTGGCTTTGCAGTTGATTTACCCTCCCATTTTCCAGGTGGTGCACTCATTTTAATCTTATCCAAGGTGTTAGCCTTTTTCAAGGATAACCTGCTCTGATACTAATTGATGTTTTATACGTCAATACCACACAAGAAGGGGGGAGGGGGGGAGG